>JBCFXI010002229.1:0-27365 GCA_038496175.1 Ampulex compressa | reverse complement strand
TATATATATATATAATATACACACCTACACATACATATATAGTGCATGGAGAAGTTAACTCCGTTATATTCACATAGCATAGCACCTTCACTTCGTCATGTAACAGATAGTATAGTTGGAACTGAGCCTTCGCTATACTGCGTTGTGCCGCTGACCTAAATGAATCCTATGGCCAGTCAGTCCCGGTCCGGGCTTCTTCGCGGCAATATTGTTCGCTCGTTCTCTCCGTTTATCGTCCAAACACACTCCCTTTTTTTGTCTTCTGCATGAGTAGCCCCTGGTTAAACGTACCGACGAGTTTAATAATCCTTCAAAGCAATACCCTGTAAAGCAACACGATGAACTTCCTATTTACAACCGGCGGTTACACTAGTACCGATTGCCCATATTGCCACCAAGACTGATCATTTCAGTGAAATTTCGGCGCATCTACATACGGTGGAGTATCTTACTTTGGACCTGCAAAACGGTCTGCCTAACGAGCAACGTCCAAAATAGCCGGAAATGTGATCAGTAATGATAACAATAGTAGGCGTCATAATTCAAAAACTCGCCCGCCCGTCATTCTTGTGGTTTAAATTGATTTTAAACGAGTGCGTACGTGTGTAGTAACAATCGGTTTCCGCGGGCATTAAAGAAGGCGAGTCTGGCATTTGATCGGGAGCTGCAGCGATGCGCTGTTGAATTTAAAAAAAGACGTATCGGTACCGATCGATCCAAAAATACTCCCCAAGGTGTACGAACAAAGAATGTGAGAGGAAAGTTAGTAGGGTAAAGATTACGGCCATTGTGGAAGAACCAGATTTATTTGGAGCACACGTATATCCAAGGGCCCCCGCGCTGTAGCGATGCAGTTACACTCCACTCCGCTGGTTCCCTGTTGTAATCATTGATACCCGGCAGTGAGTACCCGCAAAATCGATTATTATCCTTCTTTATCGCTGATAATGCGCACGCCGGATCTCTGAATCGGGCATGCACAACACCAAGGACGCGACTTCCTCGTGTCCTTGCCTCGATTTATGGACGGTGCATTAATTCGCTCAATGGACATAACGATGTAAATGCAGTACCCGTGCGTATAGACCACCCAGAACTGTCAATTTCGTACCGACGTCTATTTTCCGCAAGGTTTTCATGCGGTACAGAAATTGTGTACCCGCATTCATTCCTCAATCGCGTTTATTTCAGCGTACGTTATGACCTGCATCGTCACCAAATTATCGAAAAAAAACTACATTAGGTTTATAACAAGCATGTAAATACTCGGTACGCAAATATTGTTGATGATGGAAATTAATATTGCCAGATTTATATGAAAATCATTACGTCATCATTTTTTAACATCGAGGAAAATTTGGTCTATATTCTATTAGAACTGGAATTTTTTTGTATGGTTTACAGCAGCGATCTTTAAATTTTATGAGTTTGAGGAGACTTCTTACAGGACGTGCATTTGATCGTACTGTTGATCATTGACCTCATACTTTTGCTTAATACAAAATAAAAAACGTTTACACTTCCAGCATCTATTTATTGTTCTTTATACAGCTCGTGACATTTCAAATTCACTTTTGGATCGCCGAAAAAATGATACATTTTTATTACACCTTTCGTAAAAAAAAATTAAATAACAAATCGAAATTTAGTCTGAAAACTTATTTATCGCTCAACTATTTAATTCCAAGTCGTTTAGAAATCAAATAACCGCCAATCTAATGGATTCTGCGATAGAAATTTAGCGCACAAGATTTTACGAAAGCCGTATGGGAGAAAAAATGATGCAAGGAAGCCATACCTTATCGGCCTAAATAGTGGAAGATGATTGCCCGGTATGCGCGCGATGTGATCGTCGATGCAAAGTAGACGCGCTTAATCCGTGACGGAGGAGGGAGAGGAGAAGGAACGCGATAGATGAGCGGTGTCGGTTACTTTCTCAAAGTACGTTCATATTCGTAACCTACTTTTGGCACCGATGCAGTAAGGCGATGCCGCCATCCGCAGTGTTACCGTTGCCAAGATTCGGATTAGAAAGATTCGTGGCACCGTGATATACGTCTGCATTATACCACGTTTATCTTAGAGCATTAGCAAGTCGAACCACGTTACCCGAAGGGACCTGAAAGCATAATACTCATTTTGATTTCTAATCTACGGCAGGTTTTGGCATACTTGCAATGTTCCATTGCAGCCAATGGAAACGTGTATGATAAATATGCAATGTTCCATAGATCAATAGTGTATCATCTTGTGATTGTATAAATGGTACATGTAATATATATTTAAAAAATTCTTACTTAATTTACGGAACATGCTTAAACCGCGAATTTCTTGCAATTCTGTTAAATATTATTTTATGATACGGTAATGCAGAATGAATAATACGACTATGACAATGACATCTAAAATGATTGTATACATGATCTCGATGCATATAGAAGCTACTGAATGTAAAACCAATTTATCAGTCCATTTCTACCTCACCGTTTCAGTTATAGATAATGGTGTAAAATGTATATCTATGTATCAAAGAACATTACGTTCATTACAAATATACATTATCTAGATCATACATTTCGCCATTTAACTGTCAGGGTGGCACAAAATAAAATATCAGGCTACCCTGACTATCTCATTGACATTCTTTAGGAGCATTTTCCAAAACGTAAAATTGACTATTGAACATGTGATGCTCATGTAAAGAGCATAACCGTCTAAAAGCGACCTATAAAGCATGTACTCATATAAAAGTATCGACACTAAAACACATTATTTGTCGAATCCAATATCCTGGGCGTACACTTGGCCATGCGACTGTCAGAATAGCATGAAATGAAATATAACTTCAAGGTAGAGGCCAATATCCCGTTGGCATTCTTTTGGAGGAGTACGGCGAACGGCCGTGTAGGATAAAAGAAGTGGTAGTCGAGAGAAGAGGGTGAAGAGTGGGTGGGAGATCCCAGAATTTCACATGACCGAGTTAGACCATCCAGTTTTGCCCGGACAATGATTATGACATGAGATCATTTTTGCGTGGCTACTTCAGCGCCACTGTTGCAAATCGCGAGGGTACGGCCGTTCTAATTGGCCAAGGGTCATAATCATGAACATAATTTCATCCTACGGCGCTGTAATCCATCTTCGCGTAACGTAATTGTGCAAACTACCGTTCGCTCGACACCACCATACTCAATGCGCACATTGAAAAATCACTATTCGTTTACGATACCGTCGTATTAATATCCTATAATAAACAATCATAGAGTAGTTGAGTAACGTTCCAATAAAAAAATATGTGACGAATTGAAGAAGAATCTGGATACATGAAACCAAAGTATGCGTCTTTATAAAGAGAAGATATCAACCCACGAGTATGAAGACACTTTCTAAATTACAAGATTTTTAGCTCGATCGTTCAGTAAGGTTCGAATTAAAAATTAAAGGGTGAACCAAATGGAATTACGGCTGTATGAAAGTTCGAATATTCAGGAATAGAAGTCAACTTGGAAAAAATCTAGGCTATTTACTGTGTCTGTTTTTACTAAAGGTACTTGGTACTTTTTTTTGGCTTTGTACTTGCTGTGATCTGAGTAGAAAGGATTGAACGCGTAAGCAATACGTAAAGCGGAGTATCCCAAGGAGATTCTAGGTTTACAATAAACCGTGAGTTTTGTATGATGCAACCTACGGAAATGCCCTTGCCATTGGCTCAAGGAATTAACTCTCTAGAGCTCACGGTTACTTCGAAAGTAACGTTTAATCCATGCCTTCTGTCCCAAATCGGCTATCTTTTCCTCTAGAATTCAATGATTATTATACTTAAGTCAGATTTACCCTACGATCGTCAAGTCGACTGATGATAATTATATCCGCTTTTCTCTTTCCTTTTGTAATATACTGCAAGAGTTAAACTTAAAGTAATACGTTACGCGTATATCTATACCGTTTCTCGTATTTCAAATACCAATTATTATCACTCGTGTTTGCAGTCTTTCATCGAAAGGTTTACGCTGGCGGCGGCATTGACATTTTCAAATCTAATTACAATATGTAAGCAAAATATGAAATACTCGAGAGCCGCGCTTCTACGTGGCGAGGAATGTACCCGATACCAGTCACCTAGTTTCACGTTTTCAAATACCAATCATAATCACTCGTGTCTGTTGCCCTTCACTGAAAGGTTTACTCTTGCAGCGGCATTGACATCTTCAAATCTAATTACGATACGTAGGCAAGATATGAAATACTAGGATGTTCAATATGTTCGCTGTTTATTCGTCAACGGTGCAACTAAAACTTTGACGTCATTTTAATATTTCAATACTTCGTCTTTTATAAGCTAAAATTTCCCTATTTTTTTGCAATATTTTAAATTAAGTTCCGGGTTTCAGAAAGCTGTGTGCACATTCACATACAATGCAACAAATACACATTCGAATGCGACTTTGTCAGCAATATCTTGAACGTTTCTTAACTTTTAAATTATTTTTAGATTACAGTCTTTGACTTTTAGTTCAACCTTTTAGTTTAAAGTCGTGAACTTTAAAGTCATTTTTACAACTGTAAATTCGTGTTTGATTTCCGTTCCGCGAATTTATTAAACAACCTAGTACTCGCAAGCCGCCCTCCTACATGGCGAGGAATGTACCTGATACCAGTCACCTAGTTTCAGCAAATCGTACCCGCTCTTTATCCCGGTACATGCTTTTACCGAATGCCCCAAGCTTGTTCCAAAGAAACAAGGTCAGACTTCGTCCGGGGAGAGACGTCTCTTTCGATCACAGATTTCTCTCCTTATCTCGCCTGGCTTTACCTTCATGACCCTTTTTCTGACCTTGGTCGATTCTACACCTCTCGGCATTCCAGCCTAATCGAACGACACGCCTTGCGTAGCTACGTTCCACGATCTGTGGACCACACTCTCCCACCATATCGCTGTCCAGGAGAATAACTACTTGCCCGTGAGGGTAAGTCGTACCAAGCCTCGCTTACGAAGGCACCTACACGCACTCCAGCTTCGAACTCGAGTCGTTCGAAAGGCAATATAGGTACCACGGAGTGGAATTCTCTAATGCACGAAACATCGCCTTATCATTCGAGAAAAGTTTCCGGAGGAAGCCTGTAAAACATCTTTCACGAAACACACGAAACAACTCTCTAAAAAATTTCCTTTCCAAATTAAAAAATACCACCGATCTCTCGTACCTTTTATCGTCACGATGACCGTGCGTACTCTCGATGAAGATCTTTCGACGATTAGCAACTCAGAATTTGTCGTATTCAGAGTTCAATGTACATGGGTCGATCAAATATCGTCTTCCTTGCTGCAAAAGGCTATTTCGTTTGAGAGCGACTTCATACAAGTTTTTACGGATAGAATTTAATGACCCTTGTGCTGCTATTATTCGATCGAGCAACGTATTTCTATTATATCGTCGTACAGAAGCCCTGTTTCCGTATCCTTCCTTTCCAAGTTCTTAACTTTCCTCTACATACCGCCCGTGAGAAAGAATCCACGTTGAATGATCGTAGGCTCTGCATGAAATTCTCGTGAAAGTACGGGTTAATGCGAATACAAATTTTCTTAAATTCGACGTAAAGATGCAAAAGTTTATGCGGACTTTCTTCGTGTAACCTACATCCGGCCTGCGTAAAGAGCGCGAGATCTTCGCAAGATCGGAGGTATAGCCTCGGTATAATAGGAAGATCCTCATACCAATTTCTTCGAACGACATTGTTATCATTCGAGGGGAAATTAACCCGATTTCTATATTGTGCAGCTTTGCATAAAAAAAGTCACTACTAACTTCACTTTATCTGCTTGCAATGTCAAAATACATGGAAACGGACCTTATACCAGTTTCTTGGAACACTGTTATTGTTCCAGCCAAAAGTTGCACGATATCCACGTCGCATAGTCTTGTATAAATAAAGTGAATGCTAACTTCGCTGTATTTAATATCAAATGCATACATCGAGCCGTTGCTTTGAACGACTTTGCTATCATTCGAGGGGGAATGAACCCGATTTCTACGTCGCACAACTTTGCATAATCAAGTCAGTATTAACTGTATTTGGTTACATAGTCAAAGTCCAGGAGCGCTTAATAACCAGAAACGGCTTTCTTAAAAATATATTTTCCCCCGAGATAATAAAAAAATTAAAACGATGAGAGAGTACTTTTTCAAACTACTCGACTTAAGACATACATTGACATTTCTTTCCTTTGACATTTTTCATCTACTATTGTATTATTATGCCTCAATTCTTGCTATATTTATATCGCATTTTCCCGTATTCTGAACTTATAAACGATAAATGGTATGCTAAATAAGATTATTACTCTATACTGGTAATAAAATTAATGAAAAGTAAAGTTAATTTTTTTCAAACAGTTCGCCACTTTTCGTATAATAATTGTATATTGTCAAAAATTCGTCCTTTGCTATCTGCTTTGTATAGTCAAAAGACTTTGCCGTAGTTACAGTTTGCCTTTCTAAGGGAAAATAGAATTCAGAACTGCGGCATTTATCTATCGTCGGCATACAACTTGGTCCGTTACGTAATCATGCGAATTATACCTTGTATCTATCTTACTCGTGTAATACGGTGCGTTACCTGTCTTGAAAAATTCAGCAGCAGAACATTTTATATCGTTGGTTCAAATTATTCTCTATCCCTCAGATCGGTTTTCACCGTTAATAGAAAGATCCGGTTGCGGCTGTAGCTAGCAAAAGAAATTGGATAATGTAGGAAAATGAGCTAAACGTAGACTGCGATGCATAAGTTTTCAAAAATCAGACAAATTCAAATAAATATCTTAAGACATGTTAAATATCTTAATAGACTTTCCTTTGGATATTTAACACATATTCACAGTTAATAACAAATATTGTCAATATGAAAACAATGATTTTTAATATCGATCGCGCAATAAATATATCTTATCGAGTCAAAAACAATACTTATAAGGTATTTCGATGATATCCACGAACGTGTAAACAATCGGTTCTTCGTTGATTACAAGGTTGTTCAGTAAGTGCGCGGAACAGAAATCGAAAAACAAATTTATAGTTGTAAAAATGACTTTAAGAACTTTAAATTAAAGTTTTAAGGAAATTTTACAGTTAAAGAATGCTCCAAATTTTGCTGACAAAGTCGTATTCAAATGTGTTTTTGTTGCATGCGCCACCTACCATGCACGCAGCTTTTTGAAACCCAAAACATTATTTAAAATATTACAAAAAAATATTGATTGAGTTACCTATGAAACATGAAATATTAAAATGACATCGAAATTTTAGTTCTACTGCTGACGAATAAACTCAGCGCTCAGCAAACTTATTGAACGACCTGGTATAATATATATATATATATATGGACAAAGTGTCCCGGAAAAATGTATATTCGCTTTGCATCGAAAGATCAGTGATTATTTAAAATCTGTTTCAATATAAAAGGAACGAAAGGTAAAGGAGTTATAGACTGTAAAGGTGTGTGTACATTTTTTGGGACACACTGTACATGCGTCCGGTCCTACGTGAAAGTACGCGCCTTCGAGGAGAGAAGGCATCGAACCACGAGTATGCGGAAACATTCCGAGATAAAAGATTTTTGGTCGCGGCGTTTCATAATGATTAAACCAAGAATTACGGAACAAAACACAAATATGACCACGAATATTTAATGCACAAAAGTTCGAATAGCCATAGAGTAATATTCAAATTAACAAAGATATCACTTGTCAACTCTATATCCTTCCATTTTTTACGTACACTAATCTGAAGGATAAAAATTAAGTTTCCTAGAAAATTATAAGTTCCCGAAAAATTGCAAGTTTTGTACGATATTACCTACTGCAATGTCTTCATCGTTGAATAAAGAATTCAACTCAATATAACTCACAGGTACTTACTTACATACTATAAACTTGCGGAATATTGCGTTAAAGAACCAAATTATTGATCGTTAATGAGCCGAGGTTAATTATATTCGTTTTTCTCCATCCCTTCATAATGTAAATTTGCTAAAGAGTCAATCTTTGAGTACTATCAGAATGTCAAAATCTATAAACAAAAATGTAAAAACTATCTCGGGAAGAAAAGCTAGGAAAGTATCTCGTGTTATTCCAAGTATCACGTTTCTCGCGAATTCTCACGTTTCTGATCGCGATTAAGCAAGAAGCGATTATTTTTATACACCTGTTTCAATCAAATTGCAGTATGTTTTACATGTGATCAACTGAGAATGCATTTCCTAAAACTTTTCCTCTATTAACGTACAATCGTTTAAAAATAGATCCTATTTTTTAAACTTCACAGCCCTTCGTTTACGTTCAATTACAACCATTCGCATTTTTCTTCATAGTCTGTCTGTAAATATCGAGGACGAATCATGTTTAAATGAATATTATTGTATGTATTGTACCTCGATATGTACAATATAAAAGATTTCTTTAATTTCATATTATGCCGCATTTGACAAAAGTAGACAATAAAACCATCATAAATCAACCGTAGCCTCTTCGTTACGAGCCACTTCCATAATCGTAACACTCTGCTAATATTAAATTCTCATAAGTTTCTTCATTTTATAATATAATATTCTGCAATAACTTTATAATCCTTACATCTATCCCTATAATCCAATAAACTTTATAAACTAAATGTATAATCGAGAAGAAATTCGGATTGTGGTGGGTTAATATGTCAGCGCACAAGAGTTCTTCGTTACTCAACGAGGAAATAGTTATTCAGTCGCCAAAGACCGCGCGCCGATAATTTAGATCATTGCTAAACACGGAATAGAAAGTCCCAACGGGGACGTGGTTCGATGAGAGCATAGAAAGAAGCGGAGAAAGAGTAAGGAGAAAAGGAAGGAACGAAGTAACTGCAATCAGAAAACACTGATGCGATATAAGAAGGGGATAAAAAACGCAGGGCTTCGGGATAAAGCGCGAGCCCTTTTCTGATATTCGTATGCATCGCCAAAGAAAGAAAGAAAAACGAGGCTCGTGAGCACTTCCTCCTTCGTACGATAATGACTACGCCGTTACTCACGGCGTTGATTAATAACAGCTACCGCTAGTCCTTCCTCGTACGAGGATACGATAATTCGACGTGCCGCGTTAATTGCAAAAGCTTTCATCGGGATTAAGATACCGGCACTCTCACTGAGAATCATCCTGCTTCTCGCGGTGCCCTGAACCAGTCGAGATTTGATCGTTTTCTACTATCACAGGCGGCTATTATTTCCTAAGCATCATCCGCGCATCTCCTTCCGGAATGTTTTCCACGAATATAGAGTTCAATTTACGGCCGTGTCTTCGTTACCCGAGCGAGATTCTCGTCTTTTTTTTTTTTCTTTCTCCAATAGCACTTATCTTCGCCATCGATACGAGTTCACCGAGTAAATTAAGCGTGTGATCATTATGCTGCGGTATTTAATCTGCGTTTCGCGCCTGCTCCTCGCCAGTCTCTCTCCTAAATCTTTCACCGATGTAAATGGATCTTATGATACGACTATTTCCCTATGCTGTTGGGGGAGAGTTGCCTAATGCGTACTGGTCACGTAAATCGTACCGGCTTATTTTTTTTCTGGTAACCGATTAATGTCTGCGAATTCTAGTGGTCAAAATATAAAAGGTGTACGAAGTCGGTAATATAAAACAACTTGCATTATCTCGATTGATTTCGCGTCAACTTGTAAAAGCCGGAAGATTTCAAGTAAGTTCGATGTAAATTTTGGCCAATTATTTTAAGACAAATCTCAATTAAATAAATAAATAAATCTAAATTAATATACTATCTTTGTAGTAAGTTTGTAATATAATTTACATCATTTTTGGGTTAGATAAATAATATTTGCATCGGTTTTCTTAGTTTTCTAAACTGTACCAGTACGATATAAGAAATCAGGCTGAAATTTTAGCTATGTCTGAATTTACTGACATTTGAACTTACTATATTCTGTTCAATTTTTCAAGCACGGAGAAAAGAAAATATGGTCTTTGGACGCAGAAGCGTTGAAAGAAGACAAAATATATTATTGTTTGTATTATTATTTACCGTTAAAGTTATCTAAGATTTTATTATTTCAATTTGTTATACTTCATACTTTTTATGCAAGTTATTATGTTTAATTATTTGTTTTGATACTGTTATATTTGTATATAGGTAAAAAAAAAGTTATATGCCTTCAAAATAAAATTTATTACCAAACAAGGTGCAATTTTGGAAAGACATCAGTACGATTCAGGGTATAGGTGTCCTAAATTAAAAATTTCTCACACCACTTTTTTAATTTTATTTTATACGTAAAATGTTTAGAGGGTTTCTCCAAAGATAAAAGAATAATTGCAAACAACTATTTTAGTATAAATACATGTTGTTTAATAGAGGTATCAAGAATTCCTTAAGCAGTACGCTTTTGGTAACTCCTCCCTGTTAAGGTTTACTCATATCAATATTTTCCTTTTGACTGTTTGTCAAATTTTGCATGGTTAAGAGAACGATTGGCAACCGAAAAAAATATCTTTTATTTAAGAGATGCGAAGCGAGGTAGGCGAATGGCTAGCCACGTGCGTAGGTTCACCCATATGCATCCTGCTGCTATCATGGTCCCTTCTGATATATCAAAATCAACCAACATCTGCAAAGAGGAGAATCGATATCCTCACCGTGGCCATTGTCGCTGAGAGCCTGGTACATCAATTAGGCCTGCTCGCTTACGCGATTCTCACGTTGATTCGCCCAACAAATCATTTCGGAGGTAATGTTCCAAATAGTTGTATTTATTCGATCAGTATTTTGATCGATGTAATTAATATATGAGCCGTTTATTTTAAAAGTGGCCTAAGTCCATTTGTCGATTACACTGGCCTACTCATAAATCAAAGTTGTCTCTATCCTTTACAAAAATAGTCGATTCCAATCAAATTGAGGTCGAAGAATAAGAATGTGATACACAAATTTTTTTGTTAGCTCTTAGTTCGAACACAGAAAATTATTGAGATAGAAGAGCAGATACATTCTCTAAACGCAACAAAGGACATTTATGTATACAAAATGGATTTTTCAGGAACAAAATATGACATACTCAGTGTTGCCACCCTTTATTTGTAACAATAAAAAAATGACGAACATTGCAAAACTTTCACTCTATTATAAAATTTATTTCTGTTTTTGAAGGGAATGAGAGTTAAGTAAAAATTTTAAACGTTACATTCGTTTATTTCACATGGAAATGAATAGGAATTAACTATTTTTAACTCGGATAGATTTTGTGGCTAGACCAGTGTAATTTGTCTGTAACTGTAGTAACGTGTACAACATCAAGTTAGTTGTCATAAATAACATTTTGCAATTATGTATGTTCAGATGATACGATAATTTTAGAGGCATCAATTTTCGCAGTTACTTTAATAATAAAAAACATTACTTTAATAGTGACCTAAGTCCAAGCTATGATTAATAATATTCGAAAATGCGGATTTTCAAATGTCCGAGGGCAGCAATGTAGATAACATTAATTAATTAGTAATATATAGATATATAGATGAGCAGTAAATAGTTATGCAATTTATGTAGTAGACTTCCTGAATTGCATAAATTGTGTTTTCGAAGTGTAGTAAAGAAGTATAAAAGAAATTGAGTACTGCTCTTTCAACTAGAAACATTTTAAATTATGTCGAATGGAGTTGGGCTTTTTCGAATTTTATAAGAAATCTAGTTGTTAATTTCGAGAGTAGCTTAATTCCATTTGTCGCAAGGAAACGCATATTATTCACTTAATATTTGCTATTATTTTGATAGTAATATATTAATAATATTATTTTAATAGCAATAGTAAATTTAACTCTCTTAGATACACTTAAGTGATATAACGCATTGATATCCTATACGTATTTTTTGTATTTTATCGAAACGCAAACTCTTAAATATCTCAATTCGAATATAAATGGACTTAGATCACTTTCAAAATAAATGGCTCATATGTATTTTTTTAGATAAGTACTCAGTACATAATAATATCATGATCAGTATAAATAAATATGTATCTGTATCAAATAAATATTCCGGCAATATAATTTTGTTTACCGATCTATATAATTTCATATACTGATCACTATGCGTTATATTTATATCAGGTACCGATGTTTAATTATAAATACTGATAAAAAAAATTCATGATATTGGCCCACCAAACACCAATTCTATTCAAATGAAATCGCTTATAAATAAAGGAAACGATGTTAACCTCTTAGTTACGGCTGGACTTTTCGCTGTATATCCATACTACAATATTTTACGTGGATTGATCGTAAACAATGGAGCACTACGATTTTTATCCGGCGATGTTTTGCACTATGAAAGTATATGAGAATAGAGTGCTAGATAAATTTATTATAATGTCTTTATTCATTATCACGTAATGAGTTAAAAAGAAAATCTATTAAGATGATATAAGCACATACGCTTTAATATATAATAATACAAGTTTGAACGATATATTTTAGACGTCACAAAGTTACTACTAGGTTGTTCAATAAATTCGCGGAACAGCGTTTATTACATACTAAAAGTTCTACGTTGAAACTACATTATTTTAATATTACATATTTTACAAGGAACTTAACCAAAATTTCAATATTTTTTTGCAATATTTTAAATAAAATTTTGGCTTTCATGCAACTGTGTACACAGCGGGTGTTGCATACGCTAACAAAGCAACAAAAGCAGAATATTTGGAGCCCTTTTAACTTCTTAGAGTCTTAAACCTTAGTGAACTAAAAAACTTTAGCTTAAAACTTTGGTCTAATGTCTCGAACTTCAGTTTAAAACTTTATTTTACAGTCTTAAACTTTTTAACTCAATGTTTAACATTTGAAGTCATTTTCACAACTATAAATTCTTTCCGCGAACTTGTTGAACAACCTGGTACACTAGCATACCAATCAAAATAATGACATGTACAAAACCCAATATAGTAATGTACCGAACGTAGCACGTAAACCACTACATTGGCCTACCGGAGCTAAGAGGTTAATCGTATTGGTGAAAGGTAAATAACAGGCATGCACAATCCGCCACTTTTTTTTGTTCCACCACAGAATTATGCTCAACGTTAGTCTGGCTCCTGAATTCCTCAAGCATCCTCGAGGAGCTGACCCTGACCTCGATCGCGATCTTCGCGGCGATTAGCAGCAAGGAGGATGGGCCGAACGTAACCAAGAATCACTTAAAATATCACCTCGTTAGTCTGAGCGTGATCAGTGCTTGCATAGGCGTAACCGGCGTCCTAAATTTCGAGCCAAACGTCTGCGTCTTCTTAGCCCAGGAAGTGTCGGTCAAGTACGGAATTTTCGTGAACTCACTGAGGTGTCTGCTCTTCCTAACATCCCTCGCGAGCCTGATCATGGCCCTCTTCAAGAACGCGTGCCGTTCCTCCAAGTCCGAGCTACTAAAGTCGGTGTCGGATCTTTCGGAGACCAGCTCGAAGAATTCGTCGGGCGCGTTCGAGTGTCAGACACAGCATTGGGATCCATCGAGCGGCTCGTGTACCAGTGGCTCTACCAACAGCAGAGCCTGCCTGAGGAAGAAGAAAGTGCAGGTGGATGAGACCAGCGGTAGATCGACGGTGTACAGCATCCTCTTCGTCTGCTACGTCTTTCAGCACCTGCCCATTCTGGTATGATTCTTGATAATAAATATGCATGAGATATGTGGGTCGCATGTTGAAATAGCTTTATCGTTATTGAACTGTTCTCACGAAAATGCGGAACGCGTTAAATAATAATATACGTGTTAATTTTTTAATGATAGTGAACTCTAAGAATGATGTAGCATGCCTTTTATGGAGACGAGAATTAAATTCAACCTCCCGGAAACTTAATAAACTTTTTAATAAAATTCAGATTAATTGTATTAACATTTTTTCAATGAAATTGATAAACTTCTTAGTTTCTACCTTAAAGCATGGATTATGTAATACACGGTATTATCGATTTTCGCGTATTTCTATTCCTTATGGAATATTCATTGCTACGCTTAGGTGTGTGCGGTACTATAAATAATCGTGGCGTTGCTATAGATAGCAACGGGCATGACTAGCATGTTTTATCGGATTATAATGAAAGCATCGATATCTAAAGTGATCTCTAACTGCGTGAGGTTTACATCCATTAACCCATTATTTACCAATATGCCTTCTTAAGGAGGCTTGTTTTTTATTTATTTCTACATGAACAGTGGAACTTTTAGTTTTGATTGTTGTACCTAAATGTTGTACCGACTGCTATCAAAGTTCCAAATTCAATGAAAATATTTTTTCTCCAACTAGCTTACTATAGGAAATGAATTGATTGGTGCATTTTTTTAGATTTGCATTTGGTTTTGGCATATAATGGGTTAAAGTTACTCGGAATAGGGGATAGTAGAGCAAAAAAAAGAATGACGATGTCACCAAGAATGTTTAATATTGCATAATACTTAAATGTAATAATAGTAAAAAATTCTGCTAAAAATAACATCACTACTCTTTTAAAACACACAAAATATTAAATATAGCACAATTTTATATATCCTTCTATGAATGCTATATTTATGTGATAGACGAGAAACAAGCAAAGCGACGTTGCTTTGACACAAAAATTTATGACATCTCTAGATCGCGGAATATTGCATATTCAGTTTAATAACCACAGTTATGAAAGGAAAAAAAGGTGATCAAACGTAAAGCTGTAAAACTGTAGATTTAAAAAGACGTAATCTGATTTTTTATATGTCTACTTAATGCTTTACCTTAAAATGATATCATTCTTTCATTTATAACGTCGTACTTTAATACGAATAATAATACACTGCACTTACGTTGCATTACAAGTTACTTGTTTTTCAATCTCTCTTAATCGGAAGTAAGTATCGTATTTATTGTAATTAATCGTAAGTAAAAACCTCTCAATCCTCGTAAATAACGTTCAAAATATATCCTTCACTATACGCCATGACTCGCAAAGAGCACATGCCTAATATTTCTGGCATAAGATAATAAAGAATTTAATATTTATTGCAAGCTTTCGATGTTCGTGATCGACTCAATAAAAGGTAATCTCGATTTTCTATACAAAACATTAATATATTCAAGATTAAGATACACATGAATCGCGTGTGTCTAGAATCCATGAGATTCGAAGAATGTCCTCTTTCATGGTGGAGTAGAAAGTTATATTATCTATTATTTTGCCTGATTGCATTATATTAGGTTATTCAATAAGTTCTACGCAACAGAAATCAAAAAATAAATTTATAGTTGTAAAAATGACTTTAAAAGTTAAGAACTTTAATTTAAAGCTCAAAATTAAAGTTTTTTAGTTTACTAAAGTTCAAGACTTTAAACTAAGAAATTAAAATAAACGTTAAATACTTTCAATTAAAAAAACATTAAAAGTTATAAAACGCTTCGAATGTCGCTAACAAAGTCGTATTCGAATATGTTTTTATTCCACGCGACAGCCACTGTGCACGCAGCTTTTTGAAACCCAAAACTTTATTTAAAATATTGCAAAAAAATATTTAAATTTTGGTATGAGTTTCTTATGCAACATGAAATATTAAATAAAATGATGTCGAAGTTTTAATTCTACTGTTGACAAATAGAAGGCGCTCGTCGAACTTATTGAACAACCTAGTACACCCTTGTTCTATTTTCCATAACGATCGAAAAGAAAGATACGCAACTTGCCAACAATTCATGCACTGTATGTAACCAACGAACTGGCGGTTATTGCAGACACATGTGCCGCAAAGGTAAATATCACTTTCGAATAACTTTTAATCAGACAAATATGATAATTATTACTATAAAGAAAAAAATTGAACAAGATGAAAGGGCAAAAAACGTATAATCTGTAGAGCACCAACATTACAGATGCCAGAATTGGGGTACAGTTTTACAGAAAATCCGCTTTCGTTGGGAATGTCCCGACCGCATGGGACATATTTCGCAATATCCTTCAAGTTACTCGTGTGAAACGAGGCGTGGTAATGCTACGCGGTGAAAATGAACCGATACAATCTCGTCTGATACCGATTATTTTAACGTGGTATGGCAAATCAAACATTTCCATGGACTCGCACGCCCGTTCATTTATGCGCAGATCGCTGATTAATGGAATTAACAAACTATCTCATTAACATTACCCTTAACGTATTCGACGTGAATGCGCAGTTCGATAATGTGCTTCGATCAATTACCACTGTTCGAAGGAACCTTTCACCTACGATCAAGAAACATACCCTCCCATTTCAGCGGAGCTTATATATCATCAATTGGTTTATCAATGTAAAGGCTGTTAACACTGATGATAATACTAATGGATTACCTTATCGATTCAAATACGTTTTAACGAAGTATTATTATGTAGATTTTGATTATACACGCCCAATTTCACCTTAGAGGTACATCAATCTTTTGTATTTGATTTAATATTTTCGTTAAACAACCTCACGATAATGTCGTAATATGTACGGTACAATGGGCAAAGTATAGATTGTAATATCACGTTGGATAACAAAGAGATATTTGAATATACATATTTACATGTATGCTTATTTACGAAAAAATAAAAGATTCAAATATCGTTTTCAGACTCGGTGAGTCCATGAGAGTAACGATATATGTGCTAATAATATTTAAAAGTAGCAACTTTCTGATTTTTAATTTACCACGTATTAAAATTCACTATTAAAATTCATTAGAAAAGAAAATCAAGTGCAATCCGTATCATCTTTATGATTCCATATTTAACCTAAATACTTGTTCTTTATGTCGAACATCGGAATTATCTGGATCTTAACCGTTTGAGTGCTAAAGCATTTTCTTGCACATATGCTAAAAGTGCGGAAGTAAATACATAGTCATTTTTTTGGGAAATAATAAAAACGGTTATAATTAATTTTGATTATAATTGAATGTAATGAACTGCATTATAATGAATAAATTAAACTTTAATATAATAAATAATAAACGGTTGTAATTAAACTTATCATTTTTATCAACAAGAATATTCTTTATTCTCACTTGTTACAAGAGTGTTTTGCTGCACAAATTCCCAAAAATCCTGTTTTACGTATAGCGCAAATTAAACTATAATTATTTAATTCCATTATCAGTTTTTTTACTCTATACCGCATTTTTCACTGAACTGTCGCCCCAGCAATTCCAAAAAAAAATCATTACTCATTAATAGTCTTCTTGTGGTATTTTTGGTTGATAACCATACTTTCGTGATAGTATCAATAATGCTCGAAGTAAATTGCAGCCTAGTTAATTTTGTACTCCAGTCAATTTTTCAAATATACATCATATAAATGC
Source organism: Ampulex compressa (assembly GCA_038496175.1). Lineage (NCBI taxonomy): Eukaryota > Metazoa > Arthropoda > Insecta > Hymenoptera > Ampulicidae > Ampulex > Ampulex compressa. The sequence goes on along the minus strand of JBCFXI010002229.1, from coordinate 9,992 downwards.
TTTCACCACCTGACAAAATAAGTAAGGCACCATTCTGACAAACATGTTAAAAACAACTTTTTTCCAGTATTTGAGAATTTGTCTTATATCGAGATATGCATGTAACATTTAGTCGAATTCATCAAAATAGAATCTTCTCTTTCTTAGCTTGCACATAAGATCGAGCCAAATGAAATAGTATTTTTCGGATGCATCAAATTACGTTTTACTTGCATATCAAGGGGTTAATAAAAAAACAATTTTTAATCCTTATATTATTAAAAACCACTATCGAATGACATTAATAAAAACCACAATTTCTATGAGTACAACTGCATTCAGTTAATGCGAAAATGATAGTAACAAACAGCAGTGCAATCGCACTGCCCCGCATTTTTGGCACTGCTGTTTGTTGCTATAATTTTCGGATTAATTGAGAGCAGTTATATTCATGTTAATCGTGATTTTTATTAATACCATTTAATCGTCGTTTTTGATAATATAAGGATTAAAAATTGTTTTTACTTTTTTAATCCCTTGACATACAAATAAAATGTAATTTGATGGGTCCGAAAAAAACTTTTTAATTTGGCTCAACCGAACGGTTTATGCAAGCTAAAAAAGAGAACGTTTTATTTTAATGAATTCGACAAAATGTTACATCGACATATCTCGATGTAAAACAAATACTCAAATACTGGAAAAACGTTTTTTACATTTTTGTCGGAATGGCGCTAAACGCTTATATAATACATTCGGAACATTGTCTGGAAAAATTAACTAGACTAGAATTTACTTCAAGCATTATTGATGCTATAGAGAAGGAATGGTTAGCAATATAATAAGCCAGAATAAAAAATATTTCTGTCGGTAAAAATTACCGTTTATATAATAATTAGAGTTAATTGTAACCGTTTTCAATATTTTCCAAATAAAATAACTACACATTTCATTTCACACTTTTAGCATATATACAAGAAAATTCTTCAACACTCAAACGGTTAAGGTGAGTTTTCCTAAGGATCGGTTTTTTACGCAGTAGGAACCGAAATTTCCTAAAAACATTCGTAGGAGCGCGATGAAAAGTATATACTTTGCACTCCTGCTGACGTTTTTAGACAAATTCGGTTCTTGCTGCACAAAAAACCGGTCGTTAGGAAAACCCACGTTTACAAAGTAATACGAGTTTTACAACTGCTCGAAAGGACCATTTGTTTAATTCATATACGTTTCGAGCAAGAAGATAGTCAGGAGTAATTATGTCCTACAAAGTAATTTCAAACAGCGATATTCGAGAGCGAGAAAGTCGTCGGATCTAAGGAGACAATACGTAGGGCCATGCGCCGAAATTCGAAAGTGCGAGCTTTATACGGACGATGACCTTAATGGCGCGCACGATTGAGATTCGAGCAACGCGTATCGCTACAAATTTGCTGTCAGAGAAACTCCCTGACCTTCCTCGTTAATATTCACGCTGACAATTGTCGCGCACACGTGTGTGACGCGTACTGTTTACATTACAAATGCCGGACAAAGTGTGCGATCGTAACGTGGTCGGCGCCTTTCCAATAAGTTTTAGCACACAGAAAAAAAAGCGAACCGAAAATCCGGGTATTTGATCTTGTTACGCACTTAGGGATAAATTTCCCACGGATTTTTCTATAATTTAACGGAAACTTTCTAACGATGCGGCCACGAATAACCCGGTTTCTAATGATACTTGTAAAGCAGCTAGAATAACTTATACGCTGAACCCTAATACCGGTAACAGCATGTTCGAAAGTATTTGACACTATTCAAATATCTATAGCTTTATAATATTATAAAAACTTTAGATTACGATATACTTAACACGAGAAGTGTTTATTGGACAAACGAGAAAAGTGCAGCGATTATAAAGTGTATAAAAAATATAAGCGACAATGCAGTTGAAATTAAAAAAAAAAACGTTCATATCGTTGTTAACGAACATTCTAAGAAGTATTTGATTAGCGTGCATTTTAATGATAGAGATAAGAATGCATCAAAACGATCTATGATTTAATTATTGCATAACAAAAGTAGCTACGTACTTTACACGTATTTCGGTGTAAATCTTATTCTACGCTATTATTTAGATTTCCGTGAAAGATTGCATTGTTGGTAATCGTTAATGGTAAGTTAAAACGATATCCGAGAAGAGTTTTATTTAATACACCGATATGCAAGATCCGCGATATTTCAAGATGGTTAAATCGTTCTCCGATGCTCTTTAGCTCTTCTGCTCGCCAACGATGCTTCTGATGGTCCTTTGGATATTTCACCGGATCGAATAATAATCATAACGAAATGGTGATGCAAAGGAAAACAACGAAACGTGCAATTCCGAGCCCGGAAGCGGTGTCCAAGTTCCTGACTAACCCTGCGAATATTTAAGGCTATTTATTAAAACGCAATGCGCGTGACCGTAACCGGGTTTCCATTGTATCATCCTTCGGCAATTGTCCCTCTGCGAAAAACAATTTGATTATTTTTACGATAGTTCCACATAAATCCCAAATCTGAATAGGTTTGAAATTCCGTTGCAACGTACATTTGTTCACGTATTCAATTTTTTTTAAGTTGTTTTTTTTTAATTAATTTTTTACACCAACTGCTAAGGTTCTTTGGCTTAGGATATGCGGTTTAAGGTCGGTTCCCAGAACTACAGTATATATGGACCGTTTATTTTGAAAGTGGTGTAGGTCCATTTTCTCTTGTTTCGAAAAAATTAAAGGTTAGCATATTTGTTAATTAAAAAATATGGGTTAATATTATCGATTGTGGCAATGTTTCTACTAATTTATCAATATGTAATTTGATTATATAAATTTGTTTTAGGCGAATTTAACTAAAGTAATGTATATTTACGGACTACAAATGAACTTACGCCACTTTCAAAATCAGTCAATTGAAAAAATCGTTTAACTTCAATTTTGAAAAATCAAATATCACTTAAAATGTATTTGATATTACTCCAATTTTGTTTACAAACAATAACAAAAAATAAAATAGGAGTAGTATTTTTTAATTTTAACGTTAATAATATCTATATATTGTTAGACTTAATAAAAGATATTGGTATTCTCTTGTAATGTTTTTCGTGTGGCGGTGTTTTGAAATATTGATGATATACAAGAGATACATAAAGTAATGATTTCTCCATATTTTTATATTTTTCGTATGTAATAGGTCTTGCATCGTGATACAAAGGCGTCAGGGCGATTTTTTCAAATTTTGGTGGTCTTCTCCGACATGTAGGTGTTCTAAGTCTTAAATTCTTAAATCCAAAGTATTAAATTCTGTCTCCTCCATTGATGTTTCATGTAAAATAGTATACGGTGCACTTTTGCAAAATCTCATCCAATATATTTCCAACCAATTTGCTTTTTCTCCATTAGTGTTTCCTCTTATCGGTTTTTTAATTGTATTTTGCATATTGTACAAACACAAAAAGCAGTAGCCACTAACCTCACACCACCTATCTATCGAAATTGTACTTACACCACTTTCATAATCAATGGATACGCAATTTCTTTTATCGGCCAATAGTCAATTGAACAAAGCGTTGGTATTTTTTAAGGTATTAAATACTAATTAGTTATAAACAAAAAGTTTACGCTAAATTAAGCATAAATCACGTGATACCCCTTTTTTTATATTATCCATATATCACATGGAGAAACCAGAGGTGATGTTTATCTACTATAACACCGTAGCTTCATCGTTTCAATTAATGTCATAACAAAATATCTTTTTACAGAAATACGTTATAAAGTTGCTGTAAATCAATCTCTTTTTAATATATTCGTACAACGATAAAAATTTCATAGATACTGTACCTCCTTGCAAAACACGTAAATAAATGGTATCAAATGTTCAAGAATATTTTGCATTAGACAAATATTTGGAACTTTCTATATATTGCATAATAGCAAATAATAAATTTAGTTATCCTGCGTGAAAGTCCGGCTTCTATCCACTGCACCACTGTAGCTCTTCTTTAAGCTTTAATCTTATTGTAAATATATTCATGTACATACAGTATTTCCTCTGAGCGCTTGTATTTTCTATGACCGAGTTTATTTCACGGACATACCTTGATACACGTCATAAAATCAGAACAAAAAAAAAATATCACGACAATTTAACGGGGATAAAGAAGAGCGTAAATTTTTTAAAAATTGCTATAAAAAATTACAGTAATATCGCGTAGATAAAACCATGGTGAATATCTATGGTAAAAATTATGAGGATTTTGAAAATTTGACCTTCAACACTAAAATACCAAAGCAATTCGAATTAACTACCTATCATTTTTTTATAAAAATTACCAAACTTTGTGACGGCATATTGTCGAAGAATTTTCACTTTGTCGCGGTATGTGCATGATCAAATAAATCTATTCGCTTTTCCTTTTTGTTCTCATTTCATCCCATGAATGTTTGCAATATATTAGATATGTCAGTACAATGCCTAACAGTTGAGCAATTATATGCTGTTTGATTTATTTATTATGCGCTCTTAAACCGTTTCGTCCAAGATGAGACGAGAGAAGTTTTCGTCCGCAAAGGGATCAAAACGAAACACCAAAGCTTATTGGCATTCAACGCGAGTTCGCGGCCGGAATTGGTTGGTGAAACTCGTGTATCGAAGTGCAACGACGACGAAGAGGAAAAATTCTCGGGAACGAGCGGAAGAACGTAAGAAAAATATGACGCGCCCCTTATTATGGCAGCCCATGAGCCAACCAGAGCGCTACGCTCGAAACGCCCTACAGTTATGTATTTCGTACGCGTATGATGCACCAAAAGTACACTCCAGTGCAAAAATGTATTCCGCGAGGAATTCAGGATAAAAAATCTCAGCGTTCAAATTTTGTTTGCGTGACATACGAAAGCTGAAACATCGACACGGTAGCCTTTGCTACTAATCAAGCAAACATTCAAGTTTTTGTATAAAACAAAATTTTGGCACATGTAAGGATGTTTTAGTCTAAAAAGAGTTTTTACTATTGGAATAGGTGCTGCTGAAAAGGAATATATATGTTACCTAATTTTGTCTCATACTTTATTTGTTTGTATTGATCAATCCAAATGTACGAAATCAATATTTATATAAAGACGAGATATTTCTATCCATATCGTAATAAGAAAAATCGTAAGATGTTAAAAGGTTTAAGAGTTAATCATCAAGAAAAAGAATTTCTGCAAAGAAATACCGCTAGCTCATTTGTCGACTTGATTAACTCCGTACAACAAAATTAAATAAAAAAGGAAGTGATAAAATCTAATACAGTCACTATTAATAAAATTACTTTTCTAGTATATACCGTTGCATAAAATAATTACATACCCGATACTTATACTAAAATATTTATAAGTGTTAGAGTATCATATTAATATCATCTGGTTTTGAAGAAAATCATATATTATTCAACGACTAGTCATATACTGATGCTAAGACGACCTATTGAGAAAGTTAATTTTAAATATAAAAAATCGAAGATCGATAAAGTATCTTAATTCTAAAATTTCTTTAAATCCCAAAAATAACAGTAATTACTTTAGCCCGTGGATGACTCGATTATTGGATCTGTAACGAGTATGAAATACTTTATTCAAATTTCTTGAGCTAATCCAACAAATATTAAAGATCTAAGAGTCTTAGCCTTCTTTAATGGATGAATCTCTATTCACTTATACAGTGCCTTGATTTATTGCAGTTATACTTCGCGTATGTCCTTTCCGTGCATAACCAGCACATTGACACAACCTAGTTCTTCACAGTGTAAAAAGTCGCGATACACTTTTGCGTAATAGAAATTTTGACTAATCGGTTAATCTCTTGTAAAGCTGTACATGGTCACTTTCGTGAAACGCAACTTTCGGAATGCCATGCGTAGCGTGCAATGCACATTAGTCTCTCTATTCTCTAATTAAGGTACAGCTAGTTTCGATTTCATAGCTAGTAACAGACACCGTTACTCACGTAAGCGAGCCTACAGAACAACGCGGATACACCTGCAAGCCTCTATCAGAGAGATATCTTATATCTTCGTCGTAAATAATAATAATGTCGCTCATTCGAATATTAATGGATTACTATTGTTAAATAAATTAAATGGTAATAAATTAGACAATTAAATAATACGAATATCGCAAAAATTTGAAGCACTTTCTTTTAAGTTTGGCGAATAAATTCAAGTATCGCAAAGGTAATCATCCAAGCGAGTTATTATTTTTAAGAGCACAATAAACGGTAATACGATTTTGAAATTTAGTATCATAAATATGCTACCGCTCAACAATCTCGCGATACTTACGTGTTTCCTAGTATCATGGAAATACTAGGTTGTCCAATAAGTTCGCGGAACAGAAATCAAAACATGAAATTGTGGTTGTAAAAATGACTTTAAAAGTAGAAGGCTTTAAACTAAAATATTAAACTAAAGATTTTAAATGAAAAAACGAAACTGATGATTGAAGACTTTAAACTAAAGTCTTTAAAAGTAAAAAAACACTGCAAATGTTGTGTTTTTGGCGCATTCCTAGCGAAGGCGGCACGCATTGTGCACACAGCTCTTTGAAACCCAAAACTTTATTTAAAATATTGCAAAAAAATATTGAAATTTTAATTAATTTTCTTATGAAACGTGAAATATTAAAATGACGTTGAAGTTTTAGTTCTACTGTTGACGAATAGACGGCGTTTTGCTATTAAACAACCTAGTGTCTTATAGTCATTTTATTCTTCATTCGTTTACTATATTACTTACCAGCATATTATTGAATGATATTAACAATATTTATTAAGCATACAATCTCAGCAACGAATACGCTGGTGGTTTTGGACAGCGGCGTATATCGAGCAGAATTTCATAATCAGGGACTGAAAATGCACGTTTCTCGTGTGCAGTGCACTGTGCATGTACCTTCGAAAGCGCGACGAGGAGTTTTCACCGTAAATTCCCCCATCGTACAAAACGGCTAGTTAAAATCGAAAGCAAACTGACACGTAAGATCACGCTCGTGTTTCATAGTTCTTTCTCTTTTACGGCGTCCTTTTGTGGTACAAAAGTCAGGCGTATGCAGGCATGGTTTAGTTGGCCACCGTATGGAAAAGGTATCGGCATTTCCCACACAATCAAATACCACTTTATAATTGAACGGTTCGCACTTCGGTTAATGTGAATCACGCCAGAAGAAAGATAGACCTGATTTCTTACGTATCACTACTTGACACGATTTCTGGTGAAATTTAAGGATGTTGGAAGACGGCTGTCTGAATGAAATATAATAACACGAGTCTGGCTAAAAATACCGCTCGATGTATGCACGTCAATTATGGCTGTCACATACGCAATTGCATATCATTGCACGTGGCACGTTTATTAAATTTATAGAAATATAATGAAAGCTTAGCTTGGAGGCACACTGTGTGCACTTGAAATATATTGTATATTCACAAGTTCGATTCGACTTTTTAACTAAACATGTAGTTCAGTATATTGTTACGTTTTTGCATTAATATTTGAGTATCGTAATTAAAATTCGCGGATACCGCACAAGTGTAATAATAATTATAAATAACTTATAATGTATAAGTGATCAATAATCGAATATTTTGAACACGCAGTTGTAAATAGAACATATCGTAAATGTACATAATATATTACTCAATGCATGAAGTCATCTCGCGCATATTATTACTTTTCTATTATTTCCTCAAGTTCATTTCAATTCAGTATTTCTAAAATAGTCACACTTTGAAAATAATACGAATAATGCATTTAAACCCGTAATATAATGTATATTATCAATAATAGCGTTACAAAAGAAATCGAGATTTTTTATAACGCTTTACTATACAATCTAATGGCATCTTAGTTCCTTTTAGTAACAAGTGTTGACACAAAGTATCAATAAGAAATTCTTTATATAAATACGCAATTTAGTGATATGTTCGAAGATGTATTTGTGCAAATGGGAATCTTATTCAACACGATCTCGCTTTCTCCTCAGATTATATCCATCAGGCCTGCTTTCTTGGGGGATTTCTGCACTCCCCAGAATTTAGCAACATGGCTGCCATTGGTAAAGGATACTTTGCTTCCCGTATTCTTGGCACTGTTCGACAAAATGTTCTGTCGTTACGTCGCCAAAGTCTACACAAAGCAGAGCCACACGAATCGACTATCGCACGGTATGTTCTCAATGTTATCGATGAAAGAAAACGGAGTCACCATTTTCGTAATCATCCATAACACGACATTGAAAGATCATTATTCCTGCAAAAAGTATATTTAAAACTTTAGGAGATAATTTTTCTTGTAAAAATACACTTAAACATTTGAAAGATCTTTTTTTCCCGTGAAGAGTGCATTTAACAGTTTAAAGAGATCAATTTTTTTCAACAAATATACAGGATATATTCGTGCAAACAAATGTACTTTTGTATTAATTTGGAATAGGCTTAAACTACAGAGAGCAAAAATTATTGTTGTGTTTACAATTCATGGTTTCACAATCCGTTTAACGATGCACCGTGAAGCCTTTGAATCAATTCGCTTTACCGCCACGTTTATCTTCAAGTTTCACTCTAATTTTTTTCGAAACCTGGCCGTATTCATCGCGGACATTGTTGTATTATGTAGTCCATACATCAACTTTGCGAACGAGTAGAAATCGGCGTTTTAAGGAGCGCGTATCTATTTTCGCAACACGAGAGAAATTGCGGTATATTTCGAACGATCTCACGAGCATTTCTGTTATGCTTCCCTTGCAGGTGGTATAGACGGAAAGTTTCGACACTTCGAGCAGGACACCGAATACAAACTACAGTTAAACCTAAATCACGGCCTCAAGTTCCCCTTGACTAACGGAAGTCTCTATGGTCGGTTGCACAATCATCAGAATAGAGGCGAGTAAATGTCACGTGGAATTCAAAGTAATTTACTCGTACACAATTACCCCTAATTGAGTACTTTGAATGGAACATGTTTTGCGAGCCGCGAAACAATTGGGAACAACTTTTAGGCAAATCTCCCGTATCGCGTCGAAAGTCATACGCGCCTTTTTATGGTTCACGTTCTAAATTTTTAACTGCGAAGTATCATGCAACATACGTACCGAGCACTTTCTGGTTAGAAAGTGTTCGGGAAAATGGTGGTACTTTTAATTATTTTCGTTCCAGTAAAGATCCATCAAATTAGGGCGTGACACGAAACTCAATATTACTCGCAAAGGGAATCAAAGCAATGGCATTTCGCATTGATTTTAATCGAATTTATCGGTGTAATTAGTCGATATTTGCAGCGAACGTAACCGTGATTATAGTCGTAAAAATCTTCTGTTATAAGAAAAGTATGTAGAAAATTGCAAGAAAAAGTTGTATACTACGGTATACTCGGATAATGAAGCTCACCTTTCAACGGCCATTATAGTATAATGCCAATACTGTAAACTTGACATTTTTTAATCCGAATGTACATCCTATTACGGAATTTCTTATTGTTTCGAATTTAAAAGAACAAATACATCAGATATTATTATTATAGTAATTTCGCTTATTTTCTGCAATTATGATTCAACTAATTACGAATATTTTTTCGTCGCTTGTCGTATATGTAGACCTATTATCCTACCCGTTTTTGTTTAATGTTAACGAGGGTCATTACTGAGGTCCTCCTTGTTAATATCTCTAATCATGAATAAGAGCAATCTTCCGCCCAAACGGAATATTTAAATCTATTTTAACACGTTCCGTGCCACGTGTGCCATTTATGGTATACGTTAAGCTTGATCCTCGGGCTACGTGTACCAAAAACGACACACACAAGCACATTTGTTAGTTGTGCTGAAAACATACATTTCATGACAAACTAATTTTGTAAAATATATTTCCACTAAAAGAATGAGGTATTATAAAAAAGGCAGTATAGAACAAAGTACATAAATTTGTTTAATAATTTACGAGACAGGATTAAGCAGATA
>JBCFXI010002228.1:0-27367 GCA_038496175.1 Ampulex compressa | reverse complement strand
TATATATATATAAAATTAAGATTTGTTAATTGTATAAATTTTCATTCGACGATCAAACTTTCTGACAGTGCTTGGCAAATTTTGGGACAAAAATGCTATTATCATTTCCTTCGCGTTGTTCGTAGGAAAAGGGGTTATGATAAGACACAAGTTTTTGGCAAGTTGAAGATCGGCATTATGAAGCAAAGTGCTTTGTCTTCTGCCTCGATTAAATGTCACGGTGAAACGTTGAAACCGCGATGAGAGTTATTATACAAGTTGCCTAAGGCGCGAGCGAGCAAACTTTGCCAACTTATTTCGCTTTTCTCGAGGACGAAATAGAGGACCCAGTTGTCGTTTTCGTTAGTTGGTTATGAACGATTACAGCATCCGCTTTCGTCGGATAACTTATCTCGGTGTTGCGTCGTGCGACGATGTATCTGTACACTCGAGAAAACGCATTAACGTTTGGCTCGCTTTCAGATTTTAACATTCTTTTTTTTTTTTCGCAATGTAAACTGTACTGTACTAACATCTAATTATTTTTATCCATTGCTCGAGTTTCAATTTCCACCATTGTCTCCGTTTTTTCCATTGTCTCTAATTTTTCCATCGGTTGCTTACACTGCGTATTTAAACCGTAGAATTAGGGAGGAGGTATAATAACGATATAATAAAAAAAGTATAAGAGAATAATAATAAATCCAACATTAGAAACGAATACAAAGTTGCGAGGATTTATGAAGTACGATAGTCAAAATTATTAGGTGTACAACTTTTCCAATTTTAGTTATTAGGCGTACAACCAATTTTTTACAATAAAGCCCTAATTTTGGAAAAAAAAAGCAACAGAAACAAAGTTACACGCCTAGCAGCTCGACGATTAATTTTCTAAATGACACCATCGGCCTTGGAAATAAAACCAAGAGCATCGCGAGGGCGCGACAGTCGTGTACGAGTAAATTTAAAGCAGCCGTCAGGGCGATAACGAATAACCCTTGGCAAAGGGAATAAATTGCAGTATCGCGAGCGTTACGGTAATAAGCGCCGTAATCACCGCCATCGAGGCAGCTTTACATTGTGTTTTCCAGAGTCGCACTATTAATTCGCCCGACCAGGCCAGCAGTAACGACATCGCGCATGCGCGCCATTAATTTGAATTCCACAGTCTCATTCTTCCGCTCGTTGATATTCAACCGTTTAAAGATAATCATCTTCCGGCCGGACGAGTCGCGACTATCGGGCAAGAATTTCGCGCCAACATATTCCCATGGAAATGTACAAACAGGATATTTAATCCGGTTCCTGGAATCATTTCTTCACGCTTACAAGCGGCTCCTCCATGTTTCGTTCTTCAAATCGAATTTCTCCCGCTCTTTTGGAATACAAAAGAAAATAGAGAACTATTAATCGATCATTCGACGCTTGTAACTTTTTATTCTTTTCTCTTTTCCGACTTCATTGCCTGCACCCACCGTCAAGGTCACTTTAGGTAGTATCTACCCTTTAATTTCTTCCAACCGTATACCTTCTTATGATATACATATCACATGGAAAAGCCAGAGGCGACGGACGATAAACGCTCTTAATTTCCATCCAACTCTCATCGCCCACAATTCCCTCCCAGAGCCGACATATGGAAATCGAAACAAATGTACACTAGAATTTTCCTTCTGCCCGCCATATTGGATGATTCACGCGTCCCTTCCACGAGCACAATTTTGCCCACAAAGCGCAACCTGATTTATATTTAACCCCGTCCTAACGAGAATCGGCCCCGCCGAGTAAACCTGGCTCCGTGAAAAGTTAATTATCCAGGATGGAAGAATGCGGCGGGTTCAACGACCCGGCCGAATATCGAAGCTCGACGAGCCAATATCCCTGGCTTGTTAGACATCGACGGTAAAATTGGCTTCCGCTTTCTTCTCGCGGAATCCAGGGGGCGTGGAGAGGGGCGGGGGGAGGGGAGGGGGCGAGGGTAGGGGGGAGGGGATAGAATCGAGGTGGCGGTTGGATAGCTTCATCCAGTCAGCGGGGGATTATTCAATTGAATAATATTGAAGTTCCGCAGGCAGAGGGCCGGTCTGTTCTGCTGGTCGATGCGGGCGCGATGGGATCTCGGCACGAAACCCTTTGCCCAGCTTTCCGGCTCTCGAATCCCGCTGGCGGCTGGAAAGACGCCGAGAGATGGAGAAAAAGGTTGAGCGACCAATGCCAGGCTCGAATTACGCTCGTCGCGAAAATCTCTTCTCGCGAAATTCATCAGAAATCGTGGTTTTCGGCTTGGTATAGGAGCAAGGTTGATGCCTCTTGTTTTTTTTTTTTTTTTGGGATATACTGCTGATTTGTGTCGTTATGATTTTTCTGCGTTGGTGATCATTGGTCCTAATTTTCTGTGTAACTGATTACCCGGATTTCTGGCTGGAGAATCGCATTGGTGGGTGGAAAGACGCAGAGATGAAGAAAAAGGGTGAGGGACCGATGCGAGGATGGAATGAAGGCCGTCGCAGAAATTTATTCTCGTAATTTCGTAAGAAACGTACTTGTGGATAAGAAATTCTGAATATTCTGTGAATGGATAAGTTTAGAATATGATCACACAATATTGTATAAAAATATGAAAATTAAAGCGCGAGTATTAACGATCTTACGCGCTTTATATATATATATATAATACTATCTCATATAAAAACGCGTTTAAAACTCCATTCCTCGGAATGAAAGACTATTTAAATCCCACGTTATCTTCACGGTCGATATAGAAATTTCGATAAATCGTAGAAAGAGTATCATTCGATTCTCTCTCCCTCTCTCTCTCTCTCTCTATTTCCCTTCCGTCTCGGACATCGCGATAGCAGAATACCTTGGATAATTCCCATTCCCCAGACTGCGATGGATTTCCTCCGCGTAACTATTATCACCGATCGCGGATAGAAAGCGGCCGACCTTTTTCAGAGGCACGTATCCCCCCACCACGGGCCGCCACTCGTTAACCCCGATCCCACGGCCGGATGGAAACTTTGCAAATAATCAAATATCGCTTGAAAAGATTCCGCGGATAACGCGGCCGGGATTTTGTCCGAAATCGCTGAAAACACACGATAATGACGGCGATAGGAGGAAAAAGGGGGGGGGGGAGGACGCAGCCCCCGGGTTCGGCACTTCGCGCTTGTTAAAACCCATTTCGAAAGGTTGTTTGCCCATTCAACGATTGTAATCGGTCCACTTATATTACCTCGGCCCTCCGAATTCCGAGAAAGGGAAAGAAAGAAAAAAAAAAAAGGAGTCCGCCTCTCGCATTATCTAAATTACCGCTGAGCAACTTCGCGTTCCGAGGAATATCGGGATAATGATAATGGGGAAAGAAGGAGCCTTCGTGCGAGGGAGTAATGGGTATTTTCTTACCAATCGGGTACATCGATTGGACCTTGGAGGGACTTGATTATGCGAAACGTGTCCTTTCGCTTAGAATTGTCGCTGTCACTTTTGTCGTTACGAGCTATTTATCGAGGTGGCCAATGCTTCGCGAGAGATGGAATTGGAGGGAAGTGGAAGGCGTTTGGGTATTTATTATATTATGGAGAATGAGCAGTTTGAGGATACTCGTGTACGTACAGTGGAAATGTATCGACGAATATGATATCTGAGATATTAAATTCTGATTTAAAGGATGAAACATGAAATACGAGTATTTCATACGTATACTAACTTTAATGAATTTAGAATATTTATTTAATTCCTCAAACTTAAAGAAAATCATTAAAAAGAAGTATAGAAACAAAGATTTATAATAGAACGAACAAGTTTCACGCTACTTACCGTAACTTACCTTTCCAATTGCAAATGTAGAATAAATAAATCTATGATCTTCGTAACGTCGGTCGAAAATCATCTTCCATCGTTCCTTCAAAATTCTTTGAGGCATATTCACGCGTACCGAGGATTTCGTAAAAATTGCCAATCAGAAACGCGATTCTCTTCCTCGCAGGGAGGGGAATACGATCGAGCCAACGGCTTTCGAGGAATTTAATTTCCTCAGCGACGTCCCAACTTTCGGCAGCCCTTTGATTCCCCGTAAAACCTGTTTTTCGTCCGGCCAGCCGTCGACATTGCGGCATCTTTTGTGGCCACGAATAGGGGAGAAGCGAAGGAGAGAAACGAGACGCGGCGCTCCGACCGGCTACGTATAACAATGTTATCGCTGTGTCGGACAGTTATGTGGAATTTGCGCGGGGTAAACAGGAGTCGGGGACTGGAGTCACGTAAGTGAAATATACCTACGCCGGGCCAGCCGTAGCCAGCATCGGTCATCACTGCCGAATGGCGCATTGCGTCCACCGCCGTGTGGCTCGCGCTGGCCTAAGTGCACTTTTCAGCTGGGAAGTTGGCATCCCTGGAAAGGAATGCAGGTCCGATTGGTCAGGAATCGAGGCTCTTTCCTTCTGCTACGTATTTAAGATCCGATTGGTCAGGATTCAAGGAGTTTTCTTTCTCGTTACGTACTTAAGATCCGATTGGTTAGGATGGAAGGAGCCTTCTTTCCTGCGAGTATTTAAAATCTGATTGGTCGGGTTAGAAGTGGTTAGGAGTTCCTTTTTGCGCGTGCTTAAGATCTCATTGGCCGCGATATGGATTCTTTGGCGCACGTATCTCTTGCCTTGGACTGATATTTGTAGAAATGGTTATGCGTACTAATCGGTCGTGCGACAGAGGAATAAGATGCATCAAGAGTAAAATACTCATTTAATCTTGCAGATAAAAAATTCAGTTTAGTTGTATAATCTTTCTTTTCTTTAAGAAAAATTCAGTAGCATTAATTCACCAAGCGCGCCAGTAAAAATACAGTCAATACACGTCCTCGAATTAAATACAAGACAACTGTCGATACATCACATACTTCAGTTCATCCACTTTATATATTTCCTTCAAAATCTCTATTTTTCATCGAACAAATCGCTCACAGAGACATAGTCCACATCGACAACCATATGCAAAGCTTGCTACCTGCAAACACGGGACCCACACGAACAACTTCCGATCGAATAAAACCACGATCGCGTATACCCAAGTCCTCCGACAGCCTCCAAAATGGCAGGCCTCGCGGCCCCAAATTGGAGTAAAATAAACAGCTGTTGGAACGAATGTTAACAAATATAATCGTGTTCTAAACACGTGCACAAGCTTCATTAATATATGGTTCTAGGATGTTGAAATGATAAACAGCGCTCCCGGCCCTGCTACGGACAAACACGAGCGGGCTGCGGCCACTCGTATTAAAAGCAAGCCTGGCGCGCGTGGCTCTAAAATGATGGACTAATAAAGAGCGGTTATAACAACTGGGAACAAACGTGGCCGGACAGGGCGCCTGTAATCCTACAACGGATATTTAATTGCGCCCAGGGAGCGGTATTTCATTATCCGTAAAATCCACCGTACGTGCGTTTAACTAGGCTCGAAGCGAAAATCGAAGCGGAGTAATTGAATAAGTTTCGAACGAAGTTATGAGCGTATTCCGTAATCCGCATTTCGCTTAAATCGCGCCAAATTCATTTTTGGAATACGCTTTGGGGCGAGCTGTTTTTTTTCCCCCTTCCCTACCTTCCTCGTCCTTTTCTTCATTACTTTCCTTCTCTTTTCTTCTTCTTCTTCTTCTTCTTCTTTTTTTCCTCTTCTTTTTATCCAAAACGACCCTGAGATCCGCGAGGGAGGTGCCTCGTGACTTGGTAGCAGGGTAAGGGCCAAATTTGTCACCGCCCTATCTGCCTCCTTTTTGTCCCATTCAGCGCTGATCGACCGCTCGAGCAGAGAATGCTATCGTAAAGTGGAAGTCGTGTGAGGGCTTTATCGTAGGAAAATGCAGTTCGAAGGCGCGCCGCCGCGGTATATCGTTGTCGTTCTCGCAAATTGGCAGGGCGCGAAGGCGGCCAATAATTCCAGACGATGCAAATCGGGGGGTTAAACGAATCGCCCGGTTATCCGTGCAACGTTTTGCTCCATCCAGGGCCGTAATAATGGCAACCACCGGGCGTTATTTTATCGGCCGTGACGCCACTGCCAATGCGGTATTCCTGGAAGTGGGGAATTGGCTTTGAGAATTTGTCGTTGGCATTGGTGAGGAGGCCAAGTGATCGTGGAGGAGTGGATAAGCGAGTAGTGCACTGCGCGATGACGATTAATGACGTATGTCGAACGACCTGTACGGTTCGTAATCTAGTTAATAACTATTTATTAATGCCAGTTAATAAATAGTTATTTTCGCAAATTCGAGTTGCGCGTATAATACGAGTTTAAATGAGACTGCGGTTGATTAAAATGATTGTAGTGGCAAATTAAGTTTTGTTGGGTATTATTTCTATGAAAATAAATAATTTCATATATCAGGTATTGACATGCATATTGCGGAGGTAAACCTTGTATGGAGCTTTGGATATTAAAAAATAAGAGTATAGATCAGCTTTGAGAACAATACGAATAAGAGATTTTGAACGTTCCAAATTATATTCCAAAATATTACAAATTTCAAACGATCCGAAACTTCTAATATAAACTCTGGTCCTATGTTGTAACAGAAACCCTGTTATTTTCAATTTAGCCTCACCATAAATATTACGTCTCTTAATACAAAAAACGAAATTGACAATATTCGCAAAGTGGGAAAAGTGGTAACGCGAGGTAAGCTTTTAATATATCGATATAACCGCAGGGTGTCGCAGTTTTTCGAAACCCCAGGAACAACGAAGTATCCCCAAAGTGGGCAAAATGATAACGTAAGCCAAGCTTTCAATACCGCAACGTCGGCACACGCTATTACGGTATTTACAAAATAACGAATTTTACAATATCCACGAAATGCCAAAAATTATGACGCGAGCCAAGCCCTCGATAACGCAATATCGTCGAAACACGATAACGCAGGTCTAACGCGAAATAACGAATTTTACAATAACCCCCCCCCCCCCCAAGAATTATAACCACGGTGCAAGCCAAGCTTTCAATATCAAACATCGAAACGCGATATTTTGGTATCCGCAAAATAACAAGCTTCGCCGTATCCTCAAAATACTTTCAGTGCTCCGCCATTATCGCAGCCTCGAAATACAATATTGCGGGGCGGTAAGTGCGATTGTTCCTCTCGCAAATCGACGAGCCACTGGCAGCCTCCATTCGATTACATCGCATTATATCGTTGTCAGGGATGTTTCGCGATCCGTGACGTTGACACGGTGCGAACTGGCTCCGAGTCTTTGACACGCTGTCCGCGTGCAAAGGGGTCGAAATCGAATCCGTTTTTCGCCCGGCCTTCCCGCACTGGAAGCCCCGAATATCCGGCAGAAACCCGAGCGCCTTGATTTCTGATTCTGGCCAGTCCCCACCCTTTTCCATCCGACCTCTCGTTTCGTCTGGCCACCGACCGAAAGGGACGTTGAGCTGGCCTCGATGAGGATTTTGCTTAATCCATTCGCTTCATTAGGTTGCTCTGAATGCCCTTCTTTATTGTTTAGAACGCGATATTTTCGGGGAATAAAACGTAGCAGTGATTGGTGGAGCTAGGAATTTTTTTTTTTTTTTAATTCATTTTTCGGCACCGACCGCTAAGGTCATTTGGCCTAGGACCTACTGTTTAAGGTGGATTCCGAACCACCAGAGCTACGGTATACATATCGCATAGAAAAACCAGAGGTGATGGGCAGGATTCGAACCCGGGTCTGCCGCGTGGCAGTCTGAGCCTCTATCCACTACACCACCGTAGCTCTTGAGCTAGGAATTGAGTGTGTTTTGTGCGAAATGGAACTGTAGCTGGAAACTTGAAGGTTATTAGGTTGCTCTAAATGCCCTTCTTTATTGTTTAGAACGCGATACTTTCGGGGAATAAAATGTTGCGGTGATTGGTGGAGCTAGGAATTGAGTATGCTTTGTGCGAAATGGATCTATAGCTGGAAACTTGAAGGTTATTAGGTTGCTCTGACTGCCCTTCTTTATTGTTTAGAACGCGATACTTTTGGGGAATAAAACGTTGTGGTGATTGGTGGAGCTAGGAATTGAGTAAGCTTTAGGCTAATGACCTCAGCGATCGATGCCTAATATCATTGATATAAAAAAAAATAAAATAAAATTGAAAAAACATTTGAAATAAAAAAGAAATTGGGGAATAAAATGTTGTAGTAATAGCTCGAACTAGAAATTGAGTATGCTTTAGGCTAATGACCTCAGGAATCGATGCCTAAAATCTTTTATATAAAAAAAAAGAAATAATTGAGTGCGCTTTGTGCGAGATGGAATTGTAGCTGGAAATTTAAAAGATGTACTATAGCTCTGGAATTGACTCTGGTGGTGGAAGATCTAGACATCATTAATATCGTCGAGTGAACCTGATAAAGTACGACTCTGAGATTTATAATTCGTAGTGCAGAGAAAATGAAAGCGCACGATTGAATATAATGCTGATATTTTTAATAGCGAGATATGGTGCTGATATTAGATTTCCAAATGTTTAAACAATACGAGCCATGCGATGAATTAGAAAATTGATATTATTATCCAGAATATCAGATAAGGAAGTATATCTTGATTATTCCAAGGAGTGTTATTACGCGAGTTTAATGTTATTGCACGAGTTTAATAAATAATGCAATTTTTTAAACAGGTCATACATTTGTTTTTCATTACTATCTTTCGCATTCTAATTACAGTGTGTTGTATTAAAATTCGGCCTCCTTCGATTTCCGACCTTCGCTGCCTAAATCATTCGGTTTTTCCTTCTTTTCCCCAACATCCCCTTTCGTGTCCGCACGTACTGACCGAAACTGATAGGGGGGCCAACTCTGGTGTGGATTTAACCGAGCACCAGGAAGGAACTGTCCTCCAGAAATCGCGCTGGGGGCGCCTGGAAAAATGAACCTGTCCGCCTGGCGGATCACCGGAAGCTCTAAGCCGACGCTGAAGGAATACGTCGGGATACGGTTAGGTCAAGGATCCGCCATCCTTTTTATTTTGACCCTGAGGAGTCACCTGAGACTTCACACCTCTGGTCGATGTCGTACTCCTGAGCTATCTTGCTTCCTTCCAATTTCTAATAATACATTTTTTCTGCTTTTCCAACGCAGTCTGTTGGTATATAGTCATAGAGAATTTATATTAAATATAAGTTAAGTGAATTAAATCGACGTTATAATGTGAGAATAAATCATTTTTAACCACTGATGCGTGGCTCAATGATCGAGGGGTTAATGAATAATGATTAAAATTGAGATTAATGTTAGGACATTGAAACAATTAAGGCGGTGAACAAATCGTATCAGAGAATTTCTTTACATCCCCAGGTTAGTGTTTTTGTCGAAGAGAGAAAGCGACCGGAAGCCACTGACGAGAATTTCTATGTTAAATCTTGGAATAAATAAGCGAGAAAAGAAAAGAAAGACTTGAGTAAAGAGGGAAATAAATAAAGAGAGAAGAAAAGATTTAAGTAAAATACTTGTAGTAGAAAATCGATTACAAAAAAAAATCGCAGACAAAAAATATAAAGCTACGCAACTGGAAGTCATAAGTATCCCCAAAAAGTCGTCGCTAGCTTTAATATCGAAGCTCCACTTCCTATTTCAGTACAGTCCAAACTTTTATGACAATTCGTTTCGAAGCTCATATTTTCCTTTCTTCCATCACGATATATCGTAGCTTCCATAAAAGATAAATATACAATTACGACACGCATCTTCCAAAATAAACTAGAGCCTCGTGTATTCTTCTTTCTCTCTTTACATCCTCACTCTCTCTCTCTCTCTCTCCCCTATCTCCTTTACTCTCGGCCTCTCTATCGGGCCATTTTAGTCCCGCTTGATTGCCGAAATTCATCATCTTTCGCCAGGGTGCCCCGGAGCCCAGGGAGGCGGCTCCTCTTGACGGCATTGAATTCGACGGACGGATAGGCCCTGCCCGGTGATTTATCGAGGGACGGGGGATTCGAGGAAATTCGGCCGCTCCTATCTGCGTTTCAATCGAAAGTCACGCCGCAGAAAATCGGCCCCCTGCCAGCCAATATTTCGGCGCTAATTACTCGCGGAAGCGTCTCGCCTGGATCAAAATCCCGAGCGGGGACTGGTAATGACGTCCGCGTATGGCGAATAAGGAGTGGTCGATGTGGATGGTGGAGTGGGGAGGAGATTGGGGAGGGGGAGGGGGGGAGTAGTTACTTACCGAGAAATCGAATGCCTCCTCGAGATTGGCAGCTTTCAGCCTTCGTCCCGACGCGAAACCCCGGAAGGAATGGCCGGGATTATCGGATTTTCGGCGATACAAGCCGATACAAAGAAGATTGCGGATTGGGCCGCGCGAGGACTATCGAGGCTTGCGGGAGAATTTCAGAATTTTGAACTGTTTATCGAAGGGATGATTTTTAGAAGCAGAATATTTATTATCGCCGTAAGCTGGAATTGTGGGATTTTTGTATACATTTTTTATTAATATTTTTTTACTCGTGTTTTATTCATTCTAAGAGCTAGTCGTGCCTTCTTTTTTTTATGTAAAGCTTTGAGTTTGGTTAAATTTGTCCACTAGTTTTATAAAGATTGGGAGAGTGAAGTAGGAAAACGTTATTGATGGAGGATGGATTTGTCTTGGTTTTTTGTCCTAAGGTAATTGTGCTTTTTATTTTTCGTAGCTTCGTGAAGTATCTGAATATAGTAAAGATGACGTTGAAGATAATTTTGGAAGTGTATGTCATATACACTGAACTTTGCAAAGCAAAATTCGCGATAAAAAACCGTTCTTTCATTTTCAAAGCTTTGAGTTTGGTTAAATTTGTCCACTAGTTTTATAAAGATTGGGAGAGTGAAGTAGGAAAACGTAATTGATGGAGGATGGATTTGTCTTGATTTTTTTTCCTAAGCTAGCTGTGCTTTTTATTTTTCTTGGCTTCGTGAAATATCTGAATATAGTAAAGATGACGTTGAAGATAATTCTCAAAGTGTATACACACCGAATTATCATTACTAATTAATAATAATTACAATATACCTTTATTTTACCTATTACTCTATATTCCTTACTTGCACTCTACGTAGGATCTTTCGATCTGCCATCGCGCTCAATACGATTTATAAAGAGAAAACTGGTCAATAGGTAAAACTCAATATTCTTCCAGTCCACAAAAAGAAATCCTCACAAGTCCCCAAAATCTTGATGTAAAATAACAAAGATCTCGAGCAACGTGAAAGTCTCTTACTAAAATCCTCCACCTTCCAAAACAGTACGAAAATCCTGAAATTTCGTGGCTCGGCCAAGGTGAGTCGTGTATACAGGGTTACTCGATTAGCCTTATGTAAAAACTTCGATTCGATCTCGGCTCTCGAGGGCGGCCCTCTGATCCCCGCGGTTTTCTGGAAAGGGAATACGAGTTTTCCTCGTGGAAGCCGACCCCTTCAAAGCCCCGTTTCTTCTCCGGCATTCTGTTACTTCCGCGCGTTCGTGCATGTGCGAAAGCCAGCCGCGATATTTTGATATTCCGAGAATACCGCAAACGACTGCGTTTGCTAAGCCTTGTGTGTCGACGCCCCCGCAACTCCGCGGAACGACAAAGCGCAGCTTGTTTGCCATTGTTCCGTGCCTCATGAATCGAGAACGCGGCCAAGAATCTTTGGAAGAACGCGAGGCGACCAAAGTTCGACAATCGACTTACCTTGGTGAGATTTGAAAAGCGCCTGGGCTCTGAAGCACGACTCTTCTAAGCTATTCTAGTCTACTGTGGGAGAAAATGATTTTTAGAGTAATATCAAAGATTTTAGGGAGGTTGGATGGTTCGAAGCGTCGATAAAAGTCTTGAAGAGTGTTTGGTTAATCGGGATTCGTCGATGCGCAAAGCGAATTTTCTGGAAGGATTTAGTAAATATGTGTACGTGTATGTGAGTGTATTTTAATTTGGAAAGCGAGAAATAAATAGGGATTGGAAGAAATTCGTTGAAATTCATGCTATTATAGAGTCCTTCTTTTGGGATTTTGCTTGGTGCGTTCGAATCACCAAATCAACTCCATCACTGTCGATACGCGAATAAAGTAGTGGCGATCGTTTGAAGATAGCAAAGGACTCGTCGATCACCCTGTATATCATTCTTGCGCATTTTCGCCCGTGCGAAATCCTGTGCACCGAAAGCACCTAGGAAATATTTACTTAACTCTGTTCAAGCGTGAGGGGATTCACTCGATGCAGCGGATTCCCCGAGAAATGTAACTTCTACGTGAATATTGCAATACACGTACCCCTGCGAATTGATACATTCTCTACGACTACCTAACGTTCGATGTACATCAATGTTCGTGGAGAAGGAACATTCGCTTTGCAATTTAAGAAGCGGGCAATTTCGTGAAACAGAAATCTCCCAATCAAAGTTGCTTAACCAAACTTTTGTTTGTATATTGCGATACCATTCGATGAAGTTTAGTCTAGTCTTCTTTCCAAATGTAGCAGCGCACTTTCTTAAGAATCCTTGGTTGGTCATCTTTCGGTGTCGAATATATTTCAATATTGGCCTAAGGTATTTTTTCTTTAAAAATTTTCCTTTTCAAATTAAAAAAAATAAAAATATCTTAGGCCAATATTAAAAAATTCTTTTTTAATTAAAAAAAAAATATATATATATATTTTTTATACAAATAAATATATACATATAATAAAATTTTATTTTTTTATCATATATAGATGTATAATAATACATAAAATAATATAATATAAAAACGATGAACGTGCATAATAATTCAAACGGCCTTTCCAAACACTCCTAAGCGTTCTTACAGCTTCATCGCTTCTATCCTTTGCAACGCCATAAGCGAGATAACGAACCGTCGATCTTTCGTCCTCACATTATTTCGCGCCGAAAGATCGAGTGAACATCCAATATTCCCGTGGCAGGCGAATCGCCATTCCGATGTTCATCTCTGGCCGCGCCATTCGGGAGCATTGGAAAATCTCCTCGGGACAATTTGAGCGTAAACCATTTTCGAGAGTCTCCTGAGCGAAACGAGCCGAACGATTCGGTGGTTATATCCGGCGTGGAGCAGCGGCCAAAGGGCCTGCTTACTTTGCCGACAAAGGCGCAATCTCGCGTGTATTAGATTATTCCGATCGCCGTGGCTGATATTTAGAGGGAAGGCGCCACCGCCTGCCCTTGCTTTTCCCATGGCGCCTTTCTTTGCGCCTCGCAACAACCGCCATCGATCCTCGATCCCCCAAGGTTTTGGGCCCCGACCGCGCAAAGGAGAGCGGCGTTAAACGCGCCTCGAGGCTTTGAACGTAATTTTGCACGGATATAAGGGCGATCGAGATGAAAGTCTAATGGCGAACGCGGGAGCTTAAAGTATGCTTAAATAGGTACTGGAAAAACAGGCTGCTTCATAGTGTTTTTAGAAGCTTTTCTACGGAAAAGGGAAGGATGGATTTATAGACCTGTACTCGATTTTGGTATACGATTATGAAATAGGAAGAATTGAGGTGTTGAGTACGGATGGATTTTGAGAGATTATGAAATGCGGAGTATTAGGGTTTTATACTTTCAGTGAGGAAGAAGAAAGTAATTACTCTGTGATTATGGTATTTAAAGTACGCTCATTGCAATTTTTTCTTCAGCGCTATTAGATGTATGGAATATTATTATCTTCGAAAATCAGTAAATAGTGGAAATATGTATCCTCGTCTTCTATGTCTATCTACCACCTCTCGAGCAGCTTCTAGATTTAATCAATATTTGAGTCGTTTATCTTGAAAGTGGTCTAAGCTCATTTGTCAATTATTTTTTGCAAACATTTCACGTAAACGCACCAAGAAACGAATATAGAGATCTACAGCGCTGTAGTGGATCTTCAGCTCGTACTTCCACGCGGGAGATCCGGATTCAAATCCTGCTCATCATCACTTCTCCTTCTTCCACGTGACATTAGATCAAATTAATTAACTCAAATAGCCTAAACAGTAACTCCCAGGCCGCGTGAACTTAGCAGACGGTGCTGGAAACGAATAAAAAAAAAAAAGAAACACGATCACGGGAAAAATGTTCGAAGAGAAGAGCTTAAATTCGCGAGACACGTCTGACATTCGAGTGGCGAAGGCCTACGTGAACAGCGTACTCCAAGCCCACCCAAAAATTCCATCAGCTCCTGTACTACGAGCTTCGTCAATGATAAAATAATAATCGGAGCCCCTCCGCTTTCTTTCGTTTCACGTCTCGCCATTGGCGCGTTTCTCCTTCGGCTTTGTTCCTCTGTCTGCGGAAGGAGGATTCGGATTATCCGCGGCGCTGCCGCGCGGTCACGTACGCCTCTTCTATCCGTTAATTATCTTTTAATTATCTTGTTTATCTTGGCCACCGCCCTCGGAATTGGCCCTCTTAAAATTCCCCCCGGCTGCCGCTGACGTCGTTTTCGCGGCTCGAATTCCACGCCGCGTCGTTTTTTTTTCGAGGAAAGCGAATAAACGTCGGGGCGAAAAAAAGGGCTCGTCTCGCATCAGCACAGACGCGCGCCATATTGGATTTCGCATGACTCGCGCGTCGAACGAACTGGAAACAACCGAATTAGGATTCTGTTTGTGGACGAAGTGGATGGAATAATTCCAAAGCGATATGGGGGTGCGTTTTTATCTTTTTTTTTCCTTTTTTTGGGGGGGGGGGAGCGATAGGCGGAACACGCGATGACGCTCGATTCGATTTTTTTCATAGAGAGCAAGCACTGGGATGTTGTGATCGTTGTGCATAAATGATAGATGTTCATTGCGAGCCTTGCGACACTATAGCGAGTAAAGAGAATTTACGGGATGTGCTATCTGATGATTTTTACGCTATCATTTTCGAAATTCTTTATAAAAATCTTTTTAAAATAATGGTATACGTTTAAATAGAAAAGATGGAGTAAAGTTGTGATATTAAAGATTTCGAATAAATTGAAATATACAAAATGAAAAGTGGATTTAAGCGTAGGATATGACAATCGAGTGATTCTTGTGGTAATAGCAAGCGTATCCATACACTTACTCTTAATTCTCCGGTTGGTCTTATGTAGCTTTTCAATCGACTATTTTACACGGGATTAAATAATAAAGTTTATTAAAATTGATTACTAAATTCTGACTCCAATCCCAATACTAAATCCCACAAGAATAATCCACGCGTTACTAGACAATTTCGAGCGAGCCCTGGACACGTTCCTCGATGAGAAACAACATTTTCTCATTCTGCACCGCGATATTCCTCTGATACTTCAAGAAAATCTGCCATACCAGCTGAACCTCCGCACGGCAAGTCGCGTCGTCCTGAAATAATTTCCCAAGGATCTCCGCATCGACGTCCGTGCTGGCATATTCGCGAGCAGAAGGGGTTACGCCCGGTGCTCGACGAGCGGAGATCGTCCAGCCAGGATGAATACGCTCGACAAATTGCAGGAAACATCCTCGAGGGTGTTTCGCAGGCCATATCTCGGCCCATCGGCGCGCAACATCCCCCACCAACGATGTTTCACGATTAAGTCGTTCAACAAGGTTCGAAGGGAAGACGGCAGCTCCCCCTTTTTTTTTCTCCCCCTCCCCCAACCGGGAAGCCCATTTTTCATCTTGACATACTGCATGACAATGGCCCCGTAAATCGGTGGTTTCGTACAGTTTTTGGCGCCGACCTCGAAAAATACGTTATTCATTTCCCTCCGTTATTAAGTTTTATAACTTTTTGGAAGGATTTACGAGCGGGGCAGGGGGGAGGGGCGAGTGAGGGGGCCGAAAGGAGGTAATTCCACTTGGCGCACGTCGCGTCAGCACTCTGACGTCCGTTTTGCTCCTTAACGTCACGCCCGGATCCATTACCTTGACGGAGGCGCCGCTTCGAAGCTCGCGCGCGCCCCTTCGGCCGAAGATAAGAGAGGCCCCGTGCGCCTTCGATCTCGAGTTCTTTCACCGTGAATTATTACGGGCCGAAGGCGAACCTTTGGATTTACGCGATGCCGCGTCCGTCTCGAGGAATGCCTCAGACGCCGTATCGAGCGCCCTTTGTACTCGGGGGCCGTTTTGTTTCTTTGAGTAACCGTTACTGGATACCGTTAGGATAGCGGATGCTGGCGCAAAGGGAAGATGAGAGGCGGAGGGGAGGGGTGGGTGTACTTTTGCAAGGACTTTTACCCGCTTTCCTTTTCTCTCGTTGCGATACGTGATACGTTAATTAGAAAATACCAGTCTATTTTACGATTCGCTGGCTTATATACTTAATTGTGTTTCTACAGGATAGATATATTCTCGAGGACACGTGTGAAGAGTATTCGTGTAAGAGAATATGTCGAATGTTGCGGATAGAAAAATAAAAGGAGAGCGATATTTTGTTCTTGGAATTTGAGGAGATCGCGTTGAATTAAAGTAAGTCGTGTAAAAGGAGAATTAAATTGTTTTTGTGATTCGTGTTAAATCGAAATCGTGTAAAATGTGTTCGTGTGAAGACAGAATTGGGCGTATACAATTATTCCACCTCTCAAGCATGACACGGTACAAGGCAATAATTAACCCTTTACTTCTCTCTCCCGAAAAAGAGTATTCTCGAACAAACAACTTCATATCCAAATACACCACCCGATTTACCCCTTACTCCAGCTTTCCAACTCTATCTAAAAGTTGCGCCATTTAAAAGTCTGTTTTTAAAAACACTATAAAATGAGTCAACGTCGATATTTAAAACAAAATGTTTTTTCATCGTGAAACTTTCGAGTCTTCGATTTAAGAATGAAAAGACCGACCAGCAGTTCAAAGTTCAAGCATATCGCTCACACCGGTGCTGCCATATCCTATAATTCAAAAACAAACCAGTAGATGGCCCACCCTATACCATACCATAAACCGTCCTAACAGAATAGAGTCTTGCCAGCGTGTTTAACAGTCCGTTTTACAATGCAACCATCCTCCCCCCCCCTCGTTCTCAATAAATTCCCTTTGCTTTACCTACACCCAAGCCACACCCCCTCCTCCCCCCTCTCCCTCCCCCCGCACGAATCGTCGATACGCAAAATCGGAATAGGAAGGAAGTAAGGAGGAATCGCAGTAGGTAGGGGCGAACCACGATCCTTGGCAATGGTATCTCACCGTGGAAGCGCCTCGGACAGGAAGCTGGTGGGGGCAAGGGTGGGGAGGATGGTTTCGGTTTTTCCGGGAAGAAGAGCTATTTTTCAACGTGACATCCTGCATGACAATGGCCCGTGCGGTATCGGTTGCGTCGCAGTCTCGCAGTATCGAGGCCGTGGAAGCAGGAGGAGGAGGAGGAGGTGGAAAAACCGAGTCATTCCAGGGCGGTGCCGTCGTTTCACGGCACATTGCGCCTCGTCGTAGGAGAAATATGCACCGGCACGACGTCTCGCGGAAGGGTGGGGGGAGGGAGGAGGAGTGGTGGGGGGGGGAGGGTCGAGACGATTTCCTGCCGATTGTTCGCGGCAGTTTTTCGTCGTTTCGCGTTCTATCGCGCGGCTCCGCCACCGTGATTGGGAGGTTGCGCTTCGTTCTCGCGCTTCTACGTGGCCGAGAGAATCTGGGTTCCTTGGATGGTTCTGAATGCGATGCTGGTTGTTGAAGCTTTGTTCGGAGTGACTGATTGAATTGAGGATTTTACGGATGATTAAAGGTTAGCGAGTATTGATGAGTAGGAATGATTCTTGTGGTTATAGAGAGTGTATCCATGCACTTGCTTTTAGTTTGGGAATTAGGCCGAATAAATCGGTTATTTTTGTGTAGGTTGATAATACTTGTCTACTTGGTGCGCGGCTAGTTATTAAGAACGATTGCTAACTTCTAAGTTTAAATAAATTGATAGAGAAACGTGATAAACATCGAGTTACCTAACTCTAGTTTTAGTCACACATCAAACGCACACCCTTAAACATATCAATATCAAATAAATCTGTTTAAACCATTGAAGCAAAAAGAACGCCTCGTACTACTAACCTTTAACAAGAACCTTCGATCGTTCATCGTACATTATAACAATCCATTAATCCAAACCACGTGACACAACTTGAGTCAAGCTCGTAATTATCATGCTCGATCGAGAAGTCCGCGAGTTTGCAAACCACAATTGCCCTTCGTTAGACGGAACAAGCCGCACGATATGGGAAAATAGAATCGATCCATCCACTTCCAGCATAATTCCGCGGGCGTACCTTCGAGGATCCCAAAGCGCGAGGTGGAATCGTGCGTAATTACGCTCCTCCTTGAGTCGCGGTCGGCGAGAGGGCCGCGACGTTCATCGAGCAAATGGACGGACCATCAACGCGGCCATCGGGGATGTCTTATGCAGTGGAAACGGAGGAGGATCCTCGGAGACTCGTGGATAATCTCCTTAAAAGGGATTTTTGTTTGCCGCCGATCTGATTCCCCCGTGGGCCCTGGCTTTAATTCAAGCTCAGACCGTGTAGAAGAGAGGGGGGGCGGGGCGTAGTGGGTAAGGGGAGGAGGGAGGAGGAAAGGGGGGAGGGGCGATAAAGCGACTCCTGCAATTTGCACAAATGGTTAACCGAATCCAGACGTCGCTCCTCCTTCATAGGAACCGGCCTGCTACTTTATTTCACGAGGCTCGAATTTCGACGTCGCTAACGGCGGTCGCCGCCCTACGTGCCCGATTTCAAAGAGTCCAATCTCCATTCCGCGCACTTTCTACCTTCGAAAGGCTCCGCGCAAGAAAGCCACTGCTCCGGATCGAACCTCTCGCGCGGCCTTTGTTCGGCGCGCCCTTTGTGAGGGCCCCCGCCAAACGTATGCAGGACCCTCGCGCTTCGGCCAGGCGGACGATGATCGGCTGAGTGAGTGGCTCGCAATTTTCCCTTTTTGGTGTATGTACGTGGAGTATAGCGGTGTTGTTGAAGTATGGTTTGTTTAAAAAAGGGTCGAGATACGTGCTGTTAAATTATATATAGGTTATTAAACTATTGTTGAGGGATGAGCAGGGGGTTTGGATTTGAAATGAAACTGGGCGTTGTACTTCTTAAGTGATCTTCACGTTGTACTTTCTGAACATACTTGTCTCGACTCAAAAATCTCCGTTTAAAACCTTGTTTGAAACACGCAACTCAAAACTAAAAACTAAACTTACGCCTACGTAGACTGTCTTATAAACTAGAATCGTCGCTTTACTCCTTGGCCGTCCTTAGGGATTTTCCCTTATTTTCTGCGCGGCGGATGGGTTATTTCTGTCTCGGGTAAAGGCGGTGGCTTGAAAACCTTGCGTACGACGTACGGAGGAGCTTGAAAAGTGTATACGCTTTATACTCGCTTTAATATATTTGGAAGAAATTAAAAGCGTCTTTCGGTTTTAGTAGCAGATCGAGGTATATTTTCTCAACAGATGGTGAAGCATATATTATATGTGTTATTATGTATCGTTGATAAGTATATCAAAGTACTCGAGCATTCCGGTTAGAAAAATGTACATAAAGCGATACCATAATAACGGTAATAATGCGATACGATAAATTGCTTTTTTTTTTTTTCAGTAAAGCAAAGAGATCCTAAAATTCTGCGCGTAGCTCATTCTAAATACGCGTATCCCGTTTAGGAGGATGGAGCTAAGCGTTACACGCGAAATTCGAGGAACGTTTATAAAACTCAGGTATACGCCCGAAGAGTGAAAAAGCGAAGAGCGTGGCATAGTTTTGCCATATTGAAAGCATGCACGGGTAACCGAACCGGTAAAGGAATTTGAAAGGTCGGAATGTAAAGGTAGGAATATGCATGCCACTTTCTAGGCAGTCCTCAAAAGGGTTGCTATATTGCGCATCGAGGAGAATCTCGACGATGTATCTCAACCGATATCGATGTCGAGGCGGCAGAAAAGTCAAGAAAGGAATTCCTCTTTGGTACAGTGTACCATCGATATTATCCTACGTTTGACGGTAACGTCGAGGGGTAAAGTGAAATTTGTAAAATAAGATTCGTTCCTTGGAATTCGAGCCTTAATTAACCGCGGTGAAGCTCGACGAATCGAAGCCCTTCGAGCAAACATTGATTTTCCAAATGCTTCGCGCTACTTGCTATTCGCCATTTTCTAATTGGTTACCTTGTTATCGCGCAACGTTTCCTACGTTCAGATATTGATTGAATTGTTCCGAAAGTGAGATCCGTTTTTTTGAAAAACCTGATCCAATCCTACGAATCGAAATAGCCATACATTGCTTTGCTATATATATTAATGTCTATATTTACTGGTATTTATATATATTTATATTTAGTCTCAAGGAATTACATATAATCTCACTGACCGTGCAACAAGCAACCTTCCCGCCACTGCCTCTTTCACATTACGCGCCACGCTCCCTAACGACACATGAAGCCCGAAACCTAATCGAAATGATCGCGGATAATACCTGTAAAATTGGCGCTGCATTCGAAGCGCTGTACGACTGGCGAGCAAACCAAGAAGGTGCTCCGTCCCTTTTTCGAATACCACCCGCCGATATCGTTAATTACCAGATCCCCGCGACACGCGGCTTCGATGTCTCTGTCACTAACGATTATTAGCTATACCGCAGTGTAATACGAGTGGATAGCAGCGGCGCGGGAAGGGCGCAGGCATTAGTACACGGACTGGCAATAGGAGTCGGAAGCACTACAAGCTGTTACCGAATTACACCGACTGCAATCCCGCTGACCATCGGGCCGTGCGAGTGTAGTTAGACAAATTATGTAGGTACGTGCTCGTGTTGTCGCACCCTCTCGCCCCCTACCTCCCCCTCCTTCTTGCTCCACCTTTCCGGTAATGCGGATTACGCGCAAAATTTCAGTCCTCCGCCCGAATGACCGCTAATGTCGAATAGCGCGTGGCGGCTATGCGTGGAAAGAGGGGCAAAGGGAGGGGGGGTTGTCGGTATAGTAGGGAAGTTTGTTGGATGAGAATATTCGTGGTTCTTTTCGGAACGGTTGTTTTGAAGCCGCGATCGAGAAGAGGCGCGAGAAGGCGTGTGGAGATTTATGTGAGGAGTGCATCGTGATGAGAGGACCGACGTCCAGAGGAGAAGAGTAGGAGAGAGAGAGAGAGAGAGGTGTATTGGTGAAGGATGTTACGATAGACAAGCTCGAAAGTGTAAATGCGGATCGAAAGGTGAAGGTAGGAAGCTATGGTGGAAGCGCGTAAGGTTAGGTCTTGAACATTCAATTGTGTGTACACTCAAACCTGTTTGGTGCGGTTTTTTTTTGTGCGATTTGTTTTGTGCGATTTTTTTTGTGCTGTATATGAAAATTTCAATCAAATTAATAATCAAATAAATAAGTAGTAGGTTTGATCGACCATTTAGCTTGTTCGATGTTTAATATGTATCACATCACGTGACATAAATGGCGTTTCAGCCGATTACATTGTATCTGTGTTGAACTCTGTAATCGTAAATCACAGAGAGTTACCGTTATTCGTCTCTGATCTGCACAAGTGACGAGTCCGTTGTATCAATCGACTTCCTTCAAAGTTAGTTCACATTTCTGGACCATTAAGATAATTTATTCGTAAGTTATTTCGTAAGGTTTTGAGTTATTTTCTACTTGAGTCTCTTTTTACGCGTCCCTATTCACTGCAAAAAAAATATTTTTCAATGGTGTTGCGAAAACTATGTTTTATACCTACTCGTGAAGTTTTGTGCGATATTTTTTTATGCGTTCTCTTATATGCGGTCGCTGTCCATCGCACAAAAACAGCTTTGAGCGTACAATATAATACACGAACCTAAATTGTGCGTAAAAATGCTCGCGGTGCTTGTGTTGCAACGAAAGGATCTACGTCCGGAAGGCAAGACGTGACTGACTCCAAAAGTGAATAATTTCGACGCGAAGATACGGATGTGAAAATAGAAACATCGGGTAGAAGGCCGCGAGGTTAAAGTACAAACTCGTAAATACTAAATGTGGGAGTCGAGAGTGGAGACTGTAAATACATATGTGCGGTGTGTGCCAGTGGGGGCCGCGCGTAGAAATCCTCGTGGCGGGCGTACAGTGACAAAACCACGAAGGTCCAGAAGTGAGGAGAACGAGATAAAGCGCGGCGTGACCGTGTGTTTCTATCTTGCGAGCGGTGAAACTGGCGAGGCAGCCGTGAAAAGATGGAAATTTTAAACACAAACATCGGAGCTGTTGTCCCAGAGCCGTAGAAAATACGCGAATGGACGTGGAGAGAATGGGAAAACCGCGCGGGAACTTTATTATACGACTAGCTGATGGAATCTGGCTAAGTATGTTTAAGGTTAATGCATATCTATTCTGTTACATCTCGCGTGTAACGGATATTTCGCGGAAATCTTTATGGCGATTTATCTCTACTTCATTCTTTTGCATGTTCGCTCGATGTGCACTGATCTTTTCTGCTTTGAAGAAGATAAAATTATCTATTACTCGATCTTCGTTTTTTAAGATAATTTTCAATGCAATTTTAATTTTATCACTGCAATATAAATTCTGAATTTTGCACGAATTAGTACATCTACCATAGTAAAAAAAATCGTTGATTGAATAACTACTTCATTAAAAATGCAAGTATTAGACATTTGTCAAAAAAAAGGCACTCGATAATAAGTTGGTATACTATTTTCCAAAATAATGATACTCGATTTTCGAGGATTTAAAGTATAACAAAACTTGCGCTAAATTTGCGTAAAATGACATCGCGACAAAAGTCACTTTCTTTCCCGAAATTCCCGATTTATTTATCCCGAAAGCAAACACCGATCGACGACACGATCGAGAAGTACCAAACGAATTTGCGCGCTGCTGCGCGACATTAATCAGGCAGGAAAAGTAGCCGCGATCGAGGCAGGCGTTGATTAACAATCAGCGTTTCAATTTAACCAAGGAATAAGGCAATTTAAAGGCAAATTGAAGGTAAATATAATTCAATTTTAATCATGCCGGCAAACAGAAATTATTTTAGCCCTCCTCGGCTTTCAAACGTCCGCGCCAATGGGCGCTACATGGAGTTGCTTTGTTGCGGGAATTACCACGATGAGCCTTGATTGACCGCGAGCGTTAATGAGGCAGATGTTAATTACCTCGCGTTACACCCTACATAAGTCGAAATCACAGCTTTCCAACGACATTCGTATTTCGACTACATAAATCGCCCTTTTCTTATCTCTCTCCTTCCTCCTCGCGCCACTAAACAACGATCATTCCATATATTCTTATTGTCCTCCATCTATTCACTAACTATTCCTCTCAGAATAATTTCGCGCACCCTTCGCTCTATATCAACAACAAAACACCTCCACCGCGGTTAA
Organism: Ampulex compressa; assembly: GCA_038496175.1. Classification (NCBI taxonomy): domain Eukaryota; kingdom Metazoa; phylum Arthropoda; class Insecta; order Hymenoptera; family Ampulicidae; genus Ampulex; species Ampulex compressa. Next base: position 4,138 of record JBCFXI010002228.1, on the reverse strand, counting down.
GATAAATTACCAACGTCTGGAAAATCCACTTACATAATAAATACCACTTAATACTAATAAATACCTAATACCACTTGATAATAATAAATGACCAACAACCCAAAATCCACTTTGCTCCAGTTTGATCCGTGAAAATTCAAAAACGAATTTCCCGCTCCCGCGAAAAGTCCGATAACATTAGCAATACCTCCCAGACGCTCGATGCGACTTTTCCACGCTGCACTCTGCGCCTAATTTAATAGAATACATCCCTCTTATTTTCAGCCATGGAGAATGCGCATGACGTTCCTGCGGGGGTGAAAAAAGAAAATACCTCGAAAGCCCCGCATAAAACGTTTTTGCCGCCCCGGTGTGTTAAACAAAGGAGGGACGGTTGGGATTCAAGCCGCGCCGCGGAAGGAGGAAGGGAGGCGGGCAGAGATAACAAACAAAAGCCGAGGTCCGCCCAAGGGTCGAAGGTCGGCGGCGTAACTTTTGTATCTTTACCCTCGTACCAACCGCTCTTTGTTTCTGCGCCCAATGTCCGAGGGAAAGGCGTTTAATCGGATGCTCCATCGTTAGCCCTTGCGTTACGGTAGAAGCCCGATTATAAGGATCCTCCACTATCCGGATGGCGAAAAGAAAACTCTGCGAGAAGCGAATTACGTTGCTTTAATGGGAAACGATCGTTGGATCTCGACCTTTTTATTCGAAAGCGCGTTATAATGCTGCTGCGCTGTTGTTTGGTTTCAGGGATGTAAGGAGTACGAGTCGAGATAATTGGCGTACTTTGAAAGTACTTACTATACGTGATTTGCTTGTTACGGAAAATTGAGCAATGCTATGATCAAATTCGACGATTAAGCGTTTAAGGATTTTCTACGCGAGTGTATTTTAAAGGATAATGTTAATGGATATATTAAAGATTCTAAGCGTTTTATTATGTTTATATTTCCTTTCATCGTATGGGCGTTTGAACTGTTTAAGCTGATTTTCGTACGGCAGTTATATAAATACATCTAAAGTATCTCGATTAAAGTGTTCGAGTTCCACGCGCCATGGACTTTGGCAAGTGTCTTGGCGTTTTGCTTTTCTTACGTATTTCTTGTTGTATAAATATTTCGTTTGCTTCGAAGTTCATGTTAATTTCACACCGCAATGTTAATTTACAGTGTTTTACAGTTCGTATTAATTTCGCAATTTATCGTATTACTCCTTTTTCACGTTACTTTTTTAACACTAGAATTACCAGCCACTTTCTGGTCATATTTAGAACACCACATACATCTTTAAAAAAAGGAGAGAATAAATGGAAATTTCGGTAAATCAAAATAATGATCTAAATACTGCATGAAAATTATGGAAAGTCTTAAAAAATACAGCGTTATAAAGTAGTACGTTTTTTTTTAAAGAAACGACCGACCAGTCATTTTGACTGGTTTAGCAGTTCTAGTGTTAATCCATATCCTCCCAAAGCCATTCTATCCCAATACCGCCTTCTGATATTCGAAAACAATTCCAGCATACCAATCCGTCCCTCGATGCCTTCGCCGTCAACCGACCCGTCAGATTAATCGACTAATTTCTGGCGTGTTCCAGTACGACTTCCGGTTTGTCGCCCTTTACAAATGATCGCGTTCCTGGGATTGCCTCCACTGGCACGCGTCGCCCTCTAACCGCGTACCACCGATACACATGCAAATTCGAGGAAAGTTCGGTGCATACCTCCGGGACGAATTTGGCCTTGCTGCCAGTCCCGCTATTAGGCCAGCTCCGATCGCCGCTAGTGACGAGTTTAATAGCATTTCTCTACGATAAAAAATACCTTTTACATCGTAAAGTAGAAAGTGAGGCGATAAAAAAAAAACTCGGGAGAATTTACATGATTTGTAAATAATTGATATCGACCATCTTTAATCGGTTTATCTGAATATCTTTGACAAGGCCATCACAAAAGGCCAAGGAATATTTTTCTATCTATCCTATCGCTTGTTTGATGTTTTTTATTGAAGGATTTGAATAGTTTGATGAACAGTTTTGATATATAGAAAATTTATATATTATGAAAATTTATTATATTTATATATAATATATAGAAAATTTAGACATTTATCGCGAGATTAGGAATGATTCAATGCACATCAGTGTCCTTGAAAATGTAAATGTTGAATTTGAGGGATGAACGAGATAATACGAATATTTGTCAGATGGCAGATTATCTTCAACGAGTCGGCTTTTATTTATGAATCTATAACTTTTACATTCATACGATACGAGGCGTGTGTAATCGCACTCGCATACGCTTGTCAATAATGTTAATGCGCCCAAAAGGAATATCGCTTACGAAGTGTTTCGATGGAATATCATTTAAAATCGAACTCTACTCATCGATATCGATATCGAGTTATTGGATAATAATATCGATAAAGTTATTCCGACTGTCCGGTTCGGGACATATTTTCAAAAATCATTGATAGCGCCGGTTAATTATCGCAGAAAGATCGATCGTACATCGAAATATTCCAGAATCTCAAATTAACGGTTCGCATTTCTAAAGAGGATCGCGGATAGGTCGTTATTTGATTAAATTTCAATTAAACGCGAACGAATGCACGCGTATTATCGAAAGTACACACTTTCCAGGTTAATTCACCGTGGCGAAGAAAAATGCGCGAGCACAAATTCGGAAGGCGGCTTTGAAAAAAATGGCCGTGTTTCAAAGCCAAACCGAGATTTAGATTATTTTGCTATATCGAATCTCGCCATGTCGACAAATTTTGCATTTCCGTTTAAACCATTCGATTCGATAGCCTTCGGAAAAATAATATTCCGAATCAATTTTACCCTGTACGCCCGTCATTCCCATTTGTACCTGAAAATAAACAAAAGCGATAATAAAAAAAATGTTCACCATGTTCCTCATGTTCGGTGCAGAGCGAGTCGGCTCCAATTAAAATCCCAGCATAGATACCATTGTTTCGCTAATACAAACTGCAACACCGCTTTTAATAATCATCCTCCATCCCTAATATTCCTTTCGACAGTCTTTCAAAAATGCCAGCCGCTCTTCCTCCAAATTCTCCACAAACCGAAGGTACTTTTCGCAGCTTCCAATGGAGAAAATCGAGGCGGTATCAAAAGCCACTTGGGTTGCGGCCCCGTTTGCCCGATCGTTGATATCTTCACTCGGCGGACTCGTTGGCCCTCCCGAAAGTTTAATTGAATTTCCACGGCCGCGGGTGTAATTATTTTTGCAGGGGCTCGTAATTAGCGCGGAGCAACTCGAGCCGACGTGCAGGCCGTGTGACCGCGGTTAAACAATACTCAGGTAAACTCGCGGGGAAGTTTGATGCGAGCGCAAGCACGGATTTCCTCGATACGCCGGTATGGTTACTCGTATGCTGTTTGGCGAGTTACACCGCTGTTTATCGTTCTGGCGGGAGTGCAAAAGCCGACAGTGACGTGGGATTTTCACGGTGAAGGTCCTGTCACTACTGTGCTCGCAAGGATTTCCGCGCCAGCGGAGGCGACTCCGTGGTATTATTTATACCCGCATCGAACGTATATCCTGATTATTGTGGGATTTTGGTTCATGGAGAAGAGGCGTGAAAAGCTCGATAAAATGAGGGTAAGATTGGAAATTCATCTACCGCGTGCAATAATATAAACATTCCGTATTCGCTATTAATTAAAAGTATTGATCAAATCTCTAGATAATTGCCAATAAATATTTTTCTGAAACAGGAATAGCGAATGATTCTTTCTGAGATATATCTTATCAGTCATTTTGATAGGTTGTACAGTTTTAGTATTAACGGTTAGTTGAAGTTTTAGAGTAAGATGAGAGATAGCGGTAAATTAGTCGTTTAAGAAATGATTAAATAACCGAAATACTGAAACTAATACTTTAACCACGCAACCTATCAAAATGTCTGATGAGATATATCTTAGAAAGAATCATTCACTTTTCCCGTTTCAGACATATTTTTTTTGCCAATCTAGGGATTTGATCAATACTTTCAATTAATAGCGAATATGGGATATTTATATTATTGCGCGCGATAGATGAATTTCTAATCTTACCTTCATTCTATCGAGTTTTTCACACACTTCTCCATGAACCAAAATCCTACAATAATCAGGATCTACGTTTTATATA
>JBCFXI010002227.1:0-27427 GCA_038496175.1 Ampulex compressa | reverse complement strand
ACAAAACAAATAGCAGTGGGTTGGAAGAGATTCAAAGGATGGAGTCATCCTCACCACCTTCCAATTCTCCAACGATTTAACACGTTGAGCATTGCACCGATATTGCTGTTTTTTTTTCGTTTAGCTGGCTGCGAGCGAGCACTTGGCGACGAGCGCTTCAGTGATATTTGAGACGGCTAGTATGAATAGATTATTCTACTTTCTTTCGATTTTTCACTCGGACCGGCATAATGGTGCGATCAATGCACATGTATACGAACCATAAAAAAATGACCTCCAAGAGACAATTTGTTAGAAAGAAGCAACGGAAGTATAGAGACGATTCGAGAACAGAACATTTTTGCTTGTGTTTGAAAATATTTATTGCCTATAAGACCGAAAACGTCTGGATGAGAAGACGATAGTGATGAATTAATTATTTTTATCATCTACACGTTGATATTGCCGTGTAATGTGGTTGTCATCGTCGGAACATGATAATTTATTAAACCAGACAATGAAGCTCAACAATCACAGTTGTGGTGTAAATGCCATCAAAACCAGTGACCACAATTAATGGTTTGATCTAAAAGGCAATCAGCCAAATCTTGTGCCTTTTATGAGTACCTACGATGCGAAGAAAACTAATCAGAAAGTGCGAAATTGTAGAAAAATCGGAGATTTTTATGTACTTTCTGTCATTGACGAAATGTTTAAACACGTCAGTGAGCAAACAAATCTTTATGGTGTTCAATCCAGAATCGCATCTAAACGATCAAGCAAATGGAAGAGAAACAAAAATGAGGTAACGCATTTATTTGGACAGATAATATGGATGGAGATGGTAAAGTGTTACGTACACCGGCCTTACACTTATGAAAAATTAGGCGAACCAAGCGCCCAAAAGTCTAGACCCATAAAATTGCATCTTAATAGTAGAAGATGACTTAGGACTCTAGGACCCTCGGATAAATAAAAACCTAACGGACATGCCACATACGCACGTGCAGAATCTCGCCATACCCTCGGAACTTCTACGCTAAAAAGGGGTAGGATTTAGACAATATATATATCGGCATTTTTGGGCACGGCCATCACTACTATTCGAGTTTCCATTATGGTTAGACGTTACAGTAATGTTCGCGACAGCCTCGATCTCCCTGCGGTTAAGTATTAACCAGTAAGATTCAATCATATCGTGTAAATATTCTTAATCGAATTTTTCTCCATCCAGTAGTGGACATCACGATATTTGTAAACTACCTGAGGCGCATTCGACTGCGTATCCGGAGAGGATGCAAATATCTGCAATCAACCAGCATTTAATTTCTTTTATAATCGGAGAGTTCCGATTCATCCTGACTTAAAGTCACCTCCGAAAGGACTGAGGCGCGCACGACGGCGTATCGGTGTAATCCAGAAGACCAAGGGTCAGCTTGATGAGAGTTAAATTCAAACGCAAACTTCGCGGTCGACAGAAACTCGAATTTAAGCCTTTCACCTTGAATTTGAGAAATTAATAAAAGCGAAATTAATAATTGCGAAAGAAGGTTTCGTTGATATCCTTCTTCAACCTCCAAAATTCGACGAAAATCATTAGTCAATTCGCCTTATCCCGGAGGAGTATCGCGTAGACACGCTTGATCCTAAACCGTAGATTTCTTTATCTTAAAACTATACTAAAAATCGGTCAAAACGAATAGATCGTGACAAAAGTTTCCATCCTTACGTCTGTATTGGGCTCGGGATCCATTGTTTACTTAAACATACTCGCGAAAAGTAATGAGCAGCTATCAATTTGAAATTATCATGAAAATATTGCATTCCGTATATAAAAGAGTAGTTAAAGCATCTAATAGTCTATGAAAAGTTAAACTTATCCTAGACGACCTAAATAAAAATTTTTAAACATATTATCATCCTTCCGAGGTAGTATGCATCGAGGAGTCACTAATCCCATTCAGCGGGCTAATCATATTCAGGCCGTATTTGAAAGAAAAAAAACAAAGATGACATAAAAATATATGAGCTGTGCTGTAATTATGAATACACATATATTTTTCGAAGCTACACTTAACAAGGATCTACACACTTGACAAGGAAAATAGAACACCAAATATTGTAATGTCTTTATGTAATACTGTATTTCATAAAGGCCATACGCTATGTACCGATAACTGTGTTTATTTGGCGAATAAGCTAATAGACAAAAATACAAATCTAATTGGTACGCTTCGAATAAATCAGAAAGGAAACCGAAACGAAGTACCAACTACTAAATTGAAACGTGAAGAAATTATCGCGAAAGCAAATAATAATGGCAACACAGTATTGAAGTGAACACGTGACATTACAGTTGAAGTGAAGTATCCCCCCTAGGCGACAGGAACGACTAACGCGCATGCGCTACTTTTATTCTGCTTTTCGGCATCGAGCGAAGGAGCAAAGAATCGATCCATACATCGGCATTCGGTATTCGGTGGTGAGTTACATTAGAAGTGTTTAATAGAGATCTGGAGATTTCAAATAGCATTTTGAATTCAGATCACCCGTCGGATATAAAGGTCTTAGAAAATTAGTAGACGAGAAACGACGAAAACCTGAGACAAACCAACTTTCGGGTATCAAGCAAAATCGCTAGTATCCGCAGCTATCCGGCGCCTCAAACCATGGATTTGTACGTACAAACCGCACCACGGCACTATTCTTACTCAATTTTCAAAATTCTTGCGGATCCGTACGACGCCATCAGATTCAGAGTAAATTAGATCGATAGAGCACAGCCGCCGGGTTCCAAAAATTATCGTGATTTCGTGGGAGATCATTCGCACAACATTAAGTTTATTTCTTTATTTCAAGGAGGAATCCTATTCCTAAAACTGTTTCCGCGGCTCTAACTCCTGCATACTCTCAGAAACGAGATCTTAGCCGAGTTCACATTTGTATGTTCTTCCCGACGATTTTCGAGCTGTTCGTCTACGGTTGCGAGTTCTCCGTGTTTTCAGGAAGGCAATCTCGCACTTCTGCGCGCTCAAAGAGGTTGCCCAATTTGCCAATGCAGTGAGAAACACTCTTTCTAAAACCCTTTCCGCTATACTAACTCCTGCATTTTCTCAGTTCTCGACAATTCCTATCTAGTGTTACGGACTATCGCGCCGCTGTCACCAGAATTATATTACGGACTATCCCACGGCTTTATCACCAGAAATATGTCACGGACTATCCGCGACCGTCGAATTTATGTCGCGGTTTCACGTCTTCCCGATTTATTTAAAGAGATTTTAAGTTAAATATAATTACGGTTTCGGATCAAGCGTGTCCACGCGACACTCCCCTGGGATGAGGCAGATTAATTAACACGTTGGGCGAATTTTGGAGGTAGAAGAAGGATATCAACGAAATCTTCTTGCGCAACAAAGGCTTTAATTGCTTTCTCTAGTTTACTATAAAAATGTCTGGTCTTGGAAATCTGTCCGGCGCGCGTTTTTCGTTTAAGACGTTTACTCCTCAAACCGACTGAAACGTTTGGGGCCGCCGATACGCAAATTTAATGCGCCTCGAGCTTTCCATAAACAATTCGAGTTAGAACGCGTAAGGGACTTGTCGGGATTTCCTATGCGCAACGAATGCACTTCGGATCCTCCGGTTAACCCTTGTTACAAAACAGTTACTTAGAAAATCAGATTCTCCAGGGTTTTCGATGCGCAAATTTAATGCGCCTCAGATTGCCCGGGATTGTCTGAAATTCCAGGTCCTTTCGATATTCAAGAGGTTTCATTACGCAAATTTAATGCGCCTCAGAAAACTCGAGGATATCTTAGGTTTCTGTATCCCCCGAAATTCGTTAGACAGAATTCCAGGTTAAAATGAATTTAACAGAAATATAAAAATGTATCTTACTAGTTAAAACTTAAGCGCAGGGAGATCGAGACTGTCGCGAACGTTACTGTCGCGTCTAACCACAGTGAAAACTCGTATAGTAGTGTGTGCGCGCTCCCAAAAAACTCCCTTATATGACCGGGAATCCCTTCCCTGGGGCTACCCCCTCTCTAACCAGAGAAATTGTTTAACGCGGACATTTTGTTAGTTGCTAGTCGAGGATTTGTCCTGCCGCTTTGTTTATCGAGGATGTTTGACGGCTGCCCGTTATCTACCGACAAGGGTATTTGGCGCGTAGGACTCCGGTGGCCCATTGCGGTGGTTCACTGGCTAGGGTTTTGTTTCCTAATCCTTTGCACAGTATCTATTGTTAGGTTATTCTGGGCCCGTCGAACGTTCTCGCGCGTTCTCTGGCTGTTTCGTTTTTTTTTTCCTCTTGATCCTTTTTCCCTCCTCCCTGAGGGAGGTACCGGTGTTCGTTACACTAGCGGCGAAAGTGAATACACGTTCAACGGCAACACATGGCACTTCACATTTTTATGTTTTTGATGAACAGAAATAACAAGGAATAAATGCTTTTATATCCGTCGCATTCGTCTGCTATAAATGAAGAATTGTAACTTTTTTCATAAAAAAAATATGCGGAAATTTATGCTACACCGCGTTCTAGATAAGTGATCCGCAATGTAATTACATAATGATAATGCAGGTATTACGATAACACTTTATTGCTTGGAAAACGAAACAAGATTTCTTCGCTGAGAGAAAGTCTTTGCGCAAGATTATGTGTGCTATGCGGAAAACATAAACGTAGTAATATCAACCAGTGAAAAAACAAAATAAAAAATATGTGCGTGGCCGCCACGTTCATTAGAAGTAAAACTATTCTCTTGACGTGCATAGGAAAATAAATTGTACTATAAATGACGGATTGGAACAGTTAGGTTATAGTTACGAGAATCGTTGATATACATTTAACAATTAAACAATATATATTTATATAACAAAATTACTTTTATAATAAAATGTACCATAATTTGGAAATCCAAAATCTTCGCCATGCATGTTAAAATCGATATATATGGCGAGGCATTTGTGAGTTTCAATATTCAACTAAGAATTCCTTCATTGAAACAAAAATCTAATGTTTGAAACAAGCAATTTGCTCGTGAAACTCCACATGGTTGATAAGTAAGTAGTAGGCTATTGCATCGGTAGACTTAAAATCCGCTGTATCCCAACGGATAGTTTATCTTACATTAGAACAATTGGTTAAGCAAGTAATGTTACGAAACCATTATACGTAATAACTCTGACACAGTTTTCTTTTAAAGGACATTATTTCAATTTTAAAAGATAAGCCACGCCTTTTCTGTTTCCTTATACTAACAATAAGATAATGTTACCTTCGCACATTTCCATAAATAATAAAATTAAATATATAAATATGTATTATGCCGATCGTAGTTATATATTTCTGTGCAGTTTGTAAACCGCGCGTGTGAATCATAGAGTCTACAAATCTGGACCAGTTGACCTCTGGCACCTGACAGCGCCACGATCATATCCCAAGTTTTACTTGCTCCCCTTGAGAGGACGCGAAACAAATTATTGATACCCTGTGTACGTCTACTCGGCACGTACGCCCAAATACAACGCATCTCGGAAAATCTTTGACGCGTGCGAGGCGGCACGTACGCCGCTCAACTAATTCGACGAACGTTGTCGGCGACAACGTAAATTCGTACGCCGTCAATCCCTACAAATATATTCTTCCAATCCAATTTGCTATCTTATTATATTAGAATTATTGACAATGTATTTGAAGTCGATAGTAAGATAGTCGCGCATTTTCAGTTTCATACTTTTCAGTACTATACAGGGTGTCACACGCAAGTAGAACAGGCTGTACCTACGAAACGCTTGGGAATACAAGAGGATGTTATAAGTAAAAGTTAAATGATATCAGACAGTACATAATATACAACATATGCACTTTTGTGTATCGGTGCATTAGAAATTGAAGCAGCACTTCTTTTCTTTTTTATGGAAACCTATATTTTTGGCAGGACCAATCGATACAATTTCTTGTACTCCACATACAAATACTAATATCCTTATATCCTAAATATAAAACTTGTGTTCTGGAGAAACACCCGTTGCTAAATAAAATCATACTTCAAAAGAAGCGTTACGCATGGCTCAGTTGTCGAAAAGAGCTCAGTTGCCGCGTCTGGCTGCGTCCGAATGTCCATCTGAGTGTCTATCGGTTAAGCCCAGTGCCTGTTTGTTATATTATGTTAAATAGTTTCTGAATAAGGTTGGAATTATTCTTACTATTAACATGTGGAGTTTATACTGAGCCTGTTCGTCTGTCCGCTCCATTCGGTCTTTCTTCCTCTCTTACAGTTCTTGCTTACATAAACTTCATCGTTCGGAAGTTATCGAAAGTACAAGTTCTTTGAATTATTTCGGTCTTTTGATAAGTACTGACAGAGCTATTCATTTGTTCCGCAACCCCTGAAAGGGGGCAAGGAGAAGCTGGAATACGATCGTGGCGACGTCAGGCGGCAGGAGCTAATTGGTCCAGATTTATTGACTATATGATTGACACGCGCGCTATTTACAAACTGTTCAGAAATGTATAAATATGGTTGTTACAATAAACATTGACATATTTAATTGTATTATGCATAGAAACTTGCAAATACAATATTATAGAGCCTAATATAATTTATTGCTAGTGCAAGAATGTAGAAAAAGAACGAATTATCTTCTAAAATTGAGAAAATAACCTTCAAGAAGAAACTTTTGCATAAGAATTATTACAGATAATGATTTCGTAAGATTTATCGATTAAAAGCATTAGATCAAGTAATTGTGCGAGGACTGATTATTAATTGTTTCTTTGCAGAGCTATAATACACTTTTTCAGAGTTGTAAAATGATTCTTTTCGGGGTTATGGCACGGTTCTTGACTGAACTACAATTTATTTACATTGGAACAATTAGCCAATCAATTAATATTACGAAATCGTTATATGTAATAATTCTGATGCAAATGTTTCTTCTAAAGGTCATTTAAAAAATTTTAAAAGATATTTCGTTTTTTTCTCTCTTTCTTGGATTAGCAATGAGTTATATTAGACTGTATAATGTTGTATTTCCACGTTTCTATGAGTAATATAATTAAATATGTCAACGTGTCTTGTAACAACCATAACTATACATTTCTGAGCAGTTTGTAAATAGCGCGCGTGTCAATCGTATAATCTATAAATGTGAACCAACTAGCCCCAGCCACCTGACGTCGCCATGGTCGTATTCCAGCTTCTCCTTGCCCCCCTTCAGGGGGCACAAAACAAATTAATGGGTCCGTCTGTACGTACCTACTGGAATTGCATCGTGCTAAATCATAACATTTACGCATAATGAAGCAGCTAATATGTTCACTTTGTCTCGCAAATTCAATCAAAATGGTACTGAAGCTGCAAGGATGTGTCGAAAGACCTATCCCAATCGGAAACATCCCTCGCGTTCGTATTTTTACAAACTGGAGTCCAATTTACACCAATACGGCCCCTTTCACAAACCAAAACAAGACGTGCCGAAACCAATCGCTCAAGATGACGGTAGTGCGATACCAGTGCTGGCGAACATCGAATTAAATCCACATGCTTCCGTGAGAGATCCGGCTAGAGAATGTGGAACTTTCAAATCGTCGATTCAACGCATTCAAAGAACAAAGAACACTTATCCCTATCGGTTTTCTATTAGACGAGCATTGCGGCTTGGAGACAAAGTCCGGTAAATGAATCGTTGCCGGTATTTTTTACAGTATATTTAGAAAAGTGAAAATTTTTTATTTCAAAATCTCTGGACAGATAAGGTTATATTTCCAAACAATGGAATGGTCAATCGACACAATGAAAATCCACGCCTCAGGAGGAACACTGTGACGTCACTTTCTTAGGGGAAATGACTTCCGGATGCGGGAGAAAGGTAGCCAACTCAATCAGTTGCCGGATTCGCTGATCCCGAATGAGGAGGCATTCGGTTTGATGTTCCGCGCTAGGTTTATTCTATGTACAAGGCGCGATCAAAAAGTAAGGTGACTTTGAATTTGGCAGGATACCTACACTTGATTTCCGTTTTCCTTATGTTGATACACTCGTTCCAAACATATGTCCACAGTTTCAGCTATATAGCATCTTTTGTATGCGTGCGAGAGACATTAAGCTTGGATATGTTTTGCGTGTTCGGCGATTTGTTGCTGTCGAAAACATGGAGCAAAGAATTTACATGAAATTTCGTGTAAAAAATGGAATGAAGTGCTCCAAAACACTTGAAATGTTGATACTGGCATACGGCGAGTGTGCTCTGAGTAAAAAAAAATGTAGATAAGTGTTGCAAGCTCTTCCAAGAACGCCAAGAAGATCTTCATGGCGAACCTTGCTGTGGATGCCGCAGTACGACAACAACAGAAGAAAACATCAAAGAAGTGCGTCAGGAGTTCTTACAAGGTCGTACGGTTAATGAAGAGTATTACCTTGAAATTATACGGCGTTTGCGTGAAGCAATAAGAAAAAAACGTCCGGAATTGTGGAAAAACAATTCATGGATTTTGCATCACGATAACACACCTGCTCACACATCGTTGTTTGTAAGTGATTTTTTGGCCAAAAACAATACCACAATCATGCCTCAGCCACCATATTCACCGGATTAGATCCCTCGTGACTTTTTTCTGTTCCCAAAGCTGAAAAAACCAATGAAAGAACGGAGATTTGCAAACGATTGAGGAGATAAAGACTGCATCGCTGGAAGAGCTCAAGACTATACCAAAAAGTACTTATCGGAAGTGCTTCGCGGATTGGAAAAAGCGCTAGCATAAGTGTAATATATCTGTGGAGGATTACTATGAACGGGACAACATCAATATTGCATGAATAAATAAATATTTTTTCATAAAAATAAAAAGTCACCTTACTTTTTGATCACACCTCCTATGTACAAAATAAACAGCGCGGGACAGTAGCGCAATGGTTGCTAGACGGTCTTACGACTAAGCAATGCTAAGACTAAGGTAAGCGGGATGGAAGTAGGCGATCCTTAAGTAGGCGGCAGTACTAAACTGGGTGGTCTGATACTGTATGGACATAGGCCTATCGCTCTCTCGGCAGGGCTGCCACTGATCGATGGTTGCCGCTAGTCGGCGCGGCCCCCACTTCCGGTTCAGGGAGTTGGCATAACCGTGCTACGAGGTTAGAGGACCCAAGACCCGATGATCAAAGCCTGAAGTGCCCGTCGTCTAAGGGGAACGTCCTGCACCGACGGGTCTGGTTCGAAGACGTCGGATAACCATCGTTCCCGAGAAGTAGGGCGAGTCAGTAGGGTAAACGGCTATTCTTGACTGGCGTTGATACTAACAGCCAGAAGGACCGTCGAAGGTAGCGTAAGTGGCGCTTCGCGACCCACTTCCATCGCTCGGCCTCCGAGCGGAACGAATGGCTGAGTGGCTCAGCCGTCTCCTTCTGAACCTCGGAGGGACCAAGGAAGGTGTCCGCCACCTACATGCGGGAGTCGTACGGTTCGAGACCTTTTACGGAACCTGTTAGCTGCGCGACCTGATAGCCATCGGGAACGCACGGGTGTACCGCACGACTTCCTACGCGGCGGCAACAGTTCTAGTGGGACAACTACCCATGGAGTTCCTGACGAAGGAGGCGAGGGTGAGAAACTTTAATTTCTCATCTCTCAGCAAAGCCGGGGATTCCCCGCTAAAGCCGGCGATCAATGTGGCAACTACGAGAGATCCCGGTAGCGCGCTCTCCCGGAATGGCAAAAGTGTCTTTCCGAATTTGCCAACGCGTGGCAGTGTGCCGTCGCGTCTGTCGTGTCCAGCCTCGAGAAGTGGCTGGACAGGACCTGGTGCAGACTGACCTACCGTCTGACACAGGTACTCACTGAGTATGGTTGTTTCGGTGAGTAAATGTATCGGATCGGGAAGGAACGGACGACGTGGTGTCACAACTTCCCCGATGCATGGGACACGGCGTAGCACACGCTGGAGCTCTGCCTAGCGTGGGGATACAAGCGCGGACCTTTCGTCACTAGTCGTCGTCCGCGCGATGCTCATCAGTGAGAGAACCTGGCGCGCTGGAGCCTCCTTTTGCAAGCAGATAATACTGCAAAAGAAGGCTGCAGAGCCAATTCGCAAATGCGCCGATCCTGCACGTCGAAGGTCGGGTAGGGGAGGCAGGGGACGCAGACGCCATCTGTCCCCCCGCCCGATTAATAATTTTTCAAGTGGTGACACTGAGGGAGAGCTTAGCAGTACAATGAGCCTGCCATTGTACCAGTGGTACCACTAGGGTTTGCAAGCGGCTCGAGTAGGAACTCGGGCGGCTATTGCACAAAACTCCCTGAGTGGAATTAGAATTAGAAATTAGAATTGTTGGTGTGTTTAAGGGCTTCTTATAACCCCCCCCCCCCAAATATGACTGCAGCGCGGAGAGGAGCACTGTGATGTGTTGCTCGTAGTTCCCGGTGTTCCCACAAACTGCGCCTAGGATGACCGCCGCGGAAATTTAAGCCGGAACGAATACGGCACAATGAATCTATGAAGAATTCCCCCACGTAAAAAAAAGGAAGTAGTGCAGATATGTCGGAGCCAAAAGACATCCCCGTTAACGTCGCGCGTTTTACCGCCGCAGCTTGGTTATATCATCGCGGGTGTGAAACACTAGCAAACAGATGCTCGCGGCCCCTGATACAGACGGACCCATTAATTTGTTCCGTGACCCCTAAAGGCGGGCAAGGAGAAGCTGGACTGCGATCGTAGAGGTTCCAAGTGGCAGGGACCGGCTGGACCTGGTTTACCGATTCTACACTAAATGTGCGCACGATTTACGAACTGCACAGAAACTTATAATCATGGTCGGTGTAATACATATTGATGTACATTCTAGCATTGTTCATAAAAACTGGTGAATATGATATTACGAAACCTAATATAAGTTATTGACAGTATAAGGAGATGGAAAATGAGGGTATTAGCTTCAAACATTGAATAAATGTCCTTCGAGAAAGAAATGTTTGCACCTTAGTTACTTTGTATGTCTTCCTAATATCAGTTGCTTCTCCAGTTACTCCAACGAAGTAATTCATCATGTATTCATTGTCCCCCTTCCCTTCCTGAATCTCGCTTGATTCTTCTTCCCTCGTTTTCTTCATAGGTAGCACTATCCCCTCTTTCCACATCCCCAGCCATCCCTCCCGGCTCCAAACTCTGTTGCAAAATTCCCTCGACCATTCCACTACTCCCTTACCCTCACACTTCTATACCTCATTCGGTATCCCCCCCACCCCCTAGGCCTTCTCATCTTTCTTTGTACCCAATACCTCCCTAAACTCATTTTCACTCAATTCTTCCTCTTTCTCTGCCTTCCTCTCACCTCCTTCTTTCTCACTCCCCCTCACTTGACTACACTGCCCTCTACACCTCCCAATACCTCTATGAAATACTGTGTCTATTCATCCACGTCTATTCCTTCTTCAACTCTTTTCCTCTTTTTCCCCTTTCCCTATTAATTATGCTGCATACCTCCCTCTCATTCCTCGTCTCTCTTAACTCTTTCTTCCACCTTTCATTCTCCTCCCCCTTCTTCTTGTCACACATTGCTCTATACTCCTTTCTTTTCCTTCTACACTCTTCCCACCTCCTCCCTTTTCCAATCCATTAATGCCTTCCTCGCCCTTCCCTTCTTCTTCCTGCAATCCCCATGCCTCCTCCATTACCTTCTCCTTTCCCGCCCTTTTCCCTTACGTCTACCGATTCAATTGCCTCCTTCTCCTTCTTTCCACTTTTTTCTCTTTTGTGCAGCTTTCCTTCTCCATCCTCTACTCAAACTCCTCTCTTCCTTCTACATCGCACATCCCCTTCTCTCTCTGGCCCCCCTTTCTTCACCCTTCTTCCTTCTCTCCTACTACTTTTACCAGTACAGTTGGCGCCATGTGATCCGATTCTACTCTTTACTCTATCTCGAACTTCCCTACTTCTTCCCTCATCTCCTCATCCGTCATCACGAAATCTATTCCTCCTCCCACCCCTGTCTATCACCCCGTCCTTAGACCCTCTTTCCCTCTTCTCTGTCCTCCATTAGTTCTTTCTTCCTTTCTCCATCTCCTTCTCTCAATATTTCCTCTATTATCTCTTGCTCCTCGTTACATATACTATAACTATACTTTAGCTTTTTCTCCTTTTTCTTCTTTTCTGCATTCTAATTACCACCATCTCTCTCCCATATCTCTTGTTCCCTCCTGCCCTTGTTACTCCCTCAACCCTTACCTTTGTCCCTCAACTCTTATTTCGCCCCACTACCCTTTCGACCGCCTCCCTCCTCCCTCCTCTCTTTACCTCTATACCCTTCACCACTATATTACTATTACTATACCCCTACACCATTATATATTTTTTCCTTCTCTTTTGCCTTATCTCCCTCCTCCTTACCTCCCTTTCAAACTCCCTTATCTCCTCCTTATCTATATCCCCGCTACTTTCCTTCTCCTCCTCTTTCTCTTCAATCCTTCTTACTCTTTCTTCTATTCCCCTCATCTCCGCCATTAATTTCTCCCTTTCTATCTCGTCCTCACTCTCTACCGCTCCTTTATTCCATCCTTAATCTTTTCCATTTCCTTTTCCTGCTTCCTGCATAACTCCCTGATTACCTCTCTCATCTCTTCTTTCCATTCCTTTAGCATTTCCATTAGCTCGCTTTTCCGCATCTCCCATTTCCCCTGTCCTGCCTCTTCTCTAACTGGCGATCGTCTCGTTTTAATGCTCCTTGCAAATGCTATCCTTCCTCCCTCACCGCTGCTTGACAGATCCTCCTTTTTCCTTTTCCCAGTCATTCTCGTTAAACTCATATTTTTTGCCTTTCTATCTCAATTCGAGTTTATCGTTTCTCCTCGCGCCTCACACCTGCCCTCTTTCGCCGTTCCTCTGAACTACTCTCTTCTGTTTTGCCCCTGCCTCTCTCACTCGCCAACTGTCCTATCCTCACTCTCTCTTTGCCCCGTCGTCTCTCCACACTCTGCCTAGTCCGTACTCACCCCCTAAATGCCCACATTTTCCCTACTCTCCCTTTTCACCCTTTACCCTCTCTCCCACCCACTTTGTACACTATTACCTCCACAACTACTTATACTTATCTCACACATTCGATACCTATCAACCCTCTAACGCGGCGGAAACGGAAGTCCAAAAATTACCGATAAATTGAATCCATCACATCAAAATCGCTTTTGAATCTCATTAATAATTTACAATAGTTCAATATAACCAGTTATATCAGGGTAGCTGCACCCCCATGTTAGATTCAGTTAATCAACAAAACCTGTTTAGGAACTAAATTAAAATTTTATAACGCTCAAATATTTAGTGCAACAGCCATGCGATAGAATACCTTGGCACCAAGATTTTAAACCCATTATTTTTGCTCAATGAGTTTGTTAAATTTACTGCTACTACAAATTATCGAACCTCAATTTTTCCAATATTTTCTATACATCTTCGATATGTATGCACATGGGGTATGCCGTAGTGATTTTGTCAACTGTTACTTGCTTTATAATTATAATCTTATTAACATACAACCGATTTATTAATTTTGAAACATTTCATTATATTAATCCAATCGTCTATGCTGTAACCAATTGCATTTACTTAATTATTTAGAAATTATGATGGGCTCGGGCCTCCAAGCTCGGGATGACGACGGCGGATTTTTGCAGGAATTATATGACAACACGTTCTATTGGTTAAAAACAATCAACAACGGTTTATTCAAACGAATACGATATAATGAATATAATAAATCCTATGTTGCCTTCTGTGGCGCAATACGACTGAGTTAGCGTGTCTAATTTCAACACCGCGGTATGTAGCCTATGAACATAAGGCAATGTTAATCTTAAAATAAATATAACGCGTCTCGGATATGTAAAAATCAGTATTCTCTGGTTATACTCATACGTATTGAAACGAATGAAGAGCTGCAGCTTGCTATTAGAAAACGTGGTTCATGGTATTTATAGAAACGCGTATATCTTTTGTCATATATCCCTCAGGCTCGATTCCTCCCTGGTGGCTTGTTGTAACCGGTTACTCGAGATCAAGGTTATAGGTTTATAATTGGCTTTCCCGGATAACGACACGAGTAAGGATTGCCTCTTGCTGTGTGCCCTTTGGTTTCCCCCTGAAACCAGAAACGACAAAAGGCAGGCGTAACGCTTGAGTCGCTCGAAGAAGCCTAGGATGACTCAAAGAGATACGAGAGCCCTTAGAGTCTTCCGGCCCCCAAGAAACAACTGCTGCTCGGCACTGTCCTGCTCAGCGACGCGATCTATGCTGATTGAACTGGAAACCCATGCTTGTTCAGTCGCAATTGTAGGGGGACGAGAGTAAGGCCTAGGGTCAACCTCCTGGTGAATATCCGGTTAACGTACGTGGGTAGGACAATCCGAGGATCGAGTGTTCCCACGATACCCGAACACGCACCAAGGATTACTCGCATGCCTTATGGGACGTGAAAACGCTTAGCGGGAAAGGTTGCTGACGATGATCAATGATCGGCGATGCCTAAACTCATTAGGAGTATCGGCAAGCGCCGTAGTGAGTGGTCGTATTCTCCGCGAGATAATCGTACAAAGCCGTATTGCAAACCCGTAGTTCCCAAAGCGGGTCGATCGCTACACCACCCGAAGGTACTTTACCAGACGCAGCGAAAACGCCAAATCTAAGACAAACAGGACACCGTAGTGAGCTGAGTCGTCTTAGAGGCGCCGAGTGCAAGGATAGTCGGGCAAGAACAGAAACGTTAAACGCTAATCTTAGTCTTACGCCTCGGCAGTTCTCAGTTCGTGCGACGTTGCTAAATGTTGAAGCGAATATCCATGAAATTATACTCGGGACTCCCGTGCCCGAATATAAGCAAGACTTTTAAATGATAATAAAGAACAGGCTGTTATGCTAATATGAAATGTCTTGCCAGATTATTTTATCATCATTTTGCAATTGACGAGTAAGTGGAAGTTCAGGAGAATCATAGTATAATAATACAAATACAGTATAATCATACAGATTAATGGACACCTTCATATTTTGGCAATGTTTTCGAAATTTTGAATCGCTTTGTGTCGTATTGATTTCAACCAGTACATATCTGGCACTGTCATGCTTTCCTGCCAGAGATCCAAGATGCCCATAACGATTTCCCCTACATAAAAAAAAAAAAAATTTGCTGTAGAAGACTGTCGCGCGTTAGAAGTGAAACTTCGTATGTTCCAGCATCGTTGACGATTTTATTATTATTTCAGGATTAGAAAATGGAATTTGATTTTGTCTGTGTTTAATTTTAACCTGAATTTTTCATGCAAAAATCTTAGCTATGGTTGTGTTTCATCTATGTTCAAGTTGGTGTTAAAATGACCACTCATAATCATTGGCATTTTGTTTAGATCTTTTACCAACAATAGTGTAGACCAATAAGACTATGAATAAGGCCAATAATATCTTCAACTTTTGCATTATTTGATATGTAGATGACTACGGTCATAATCATCTGACCATTTTCTAATTTACATGTGGGTGTACAAATATTACCAATTTCCGTGCTTTATAAGCTCAATTGATTGCCTTCATGTACATTAATATATGCGTTAAGAGTCACAGTATTCGCCCTATCATTGGTGTTTCTATAGATGGCTACTCGTGCAGCTTTGACATTTAGATGTATAAATTACACGACAAAATTGAATTTTGGGACGACCAGCTTTTCGTCGTTATATACCCAGATTTCTATTAGCAGTAAGAAATTGCAATATTTTTGACCCATATCCAGAAAATATGCTCGAAGACTTTGACAATTAGCAGAATAAAAAGATACTCCTCATCTGCTGGTTATAAAATCAATGAGAACTTTCTCCAATGTCTGCAATTGATTGAGATGCATTCATTGACGTTCAGCTTGCAAATTGCTCATTGAAGCTGCTCTGCGTCATTGATAAAACATGAGATTATTGTCTTTCGTAACAATAAATAGTACATTGATGTTTGTAACTCATGATAAGACTACACATAACAGCTGCTGTGTTTGTTTTCTGTCGTATTTATATACAATGCGATCAAAAGTTCCTTCTAGAGATTTGTGAATGGTGATTGCAAAGGCAGGCACTATTAGCAAGTGCCAACGTTCGACAAGTATGGTTTTATTGTTATTTAATGGAATACTTGATGTTCATAGTCACTATGGACACTGCTATTCGGCTAAGGCTATTTTGGTCTGAATGTAGGCAGCAGCTTTTTTTCTTGTCTTTTCACCTATTTTTAGAGAATCTGGTAATTCCAATCAAACATATTTTGCTACTTTATTATCGTCATACTCAATATGAACTAATATCCCTAAAGCCCCATTTGCCAAGCCATTAGCAACGCCTACATTTGTTGTTACCACATACGACTTGTTCAATACTGATATTATTTCATAAGATAATCCACTAATGTCCACTGTCGACATCTTATGAAGTTTTTGACGTACAAAAATGAGCTGTTTTTGATTATGGCATCCAGTATATTGGTCTTGTGCAACTGATGTCATTTTATCACCCACTAAGTTCAAGATGGACTAATTAAATTGATTGACAGATTCATTGCTAAGAAATAGCCGAATCCTACCGGAATAAAGTCTGTTTGCCTCTTCCAGGGAGACAAATCTGGATTCAATCAAATCCAATTCCGTTGAGCTCTAAAGGCATGCCACTTCCAATCTTCGTGAGCACATTTAATCTGCTTGTCTCATAACCTCACTCAACTCATAGAATTTAAACGATCTCCACAGTGTTGGGCCCGCAATACGTTGTTTCGTTTACTTATGAATTGGCGTCGCTTTTACGGGTGGCAACTGACGTAAATTGCTAATTAAAATTATATCAACGCCACCAAAATCACTTTCATAATCTCCTGTAATTAACTTCAATCTGGCATCAATATGTGAGAATAGCTCAGTACTAATTATGCTCGGCTCCACGGTACGCGCATCTATGATATATATGACAGAGAGAGTAGAATGATTCTCCCTCTCTTTCTACTCAAATGTCGGTTGAAGTTAGAAAAGGAGAACCGTTTCAAATCTCGTCTCACTTAGGCCAACGCATGCTATCGTGGCTAATGAAAATGCTACGTATACACACTGTACGCACTAGGCATGCGCATAGAGTACGTATCACATGTTTCCTGTAGTCGGAGAGGGAAAAGCGTTTCACGTTTCCGTCACATCCAAACGAATTTGCTCTACCGCGCTTCAAAAACATTACTTGCTTTATAACATTAGTGGATATTTCGAAGGGTTCTAAGGGTTTGAAAGCGAGGGGACAGATAGAAAAAGAGTCAGGGCGTAAGAGAGATGGTTTGAAATTGAAAAGGAAAAAGATGGTAATTGCCATGAGGAGATTGAATAGAAGTCAAGATCATGAAACACAATAGTAAAAAAAGGCAAGCGATCACGAATGGTCGAAAACAGAAAGCAAAAGAGAAAAATATAGGAAAAACATAAAAATTGAAAGAGTGAAGATAGAGAATATAAAGGATAGTGTGTGTGAAATGAGGTTGATATGTATAAAATAAATTGTGCTGTATTTTGGATGATTAAGGACGACACACAACACCGATTTTCTTAAAATTCTCTAAGCTGTGGGTAATCGTTCAGAGCGTTACTTGTTATTCGGCTCAGAGCCTTTGTTACGTGCATCGTCTCTACGCCTATGAAAGAGGAGGAATTACGTGCACTGTCCCTATGCTTATGAAAGGGGAGATAGAGAGACGAAACAATCTAAGTTATCGGCACTGGGCGACTGCGAATCAAAGCCGCGAAACAGTACCCCAATCATAGCAGGAAACGGGCGAAGATCCGCGAAAACATTAACTCCTTGACAACATCAAGAATTCGGAGAACATTCAAAACAAAACCGAAATCTAAGACACATGAGATAGATACACGTACAGAATCAGACCATGCCGTCGTCATTTTTCTATTAGGAAGGGGTAGATTATCATTATACGAGTTTGCACCACGGTTCGCGACGGTCTCGATCTCCCTGCGCTTAAGTTTTAACGAGTAAGATTCAATCATATTGTATGAGTATTCTTAATCGAGTTTTTCTTCATCCAGTAGTGGACATTACGATATCTGTAGACTGCCTGAGGTGCACTCGACTACGTATCGGAAAGAATGCAAATATTTGGAATCAAACAGCATTAAATTCTTTTCATAATCGGAGAGTTCCGATGTGTCCTGGCTTAAAGTCATCTCTGGAAAGACTGAGGCGCACTCGACTGCGTATCGATGTAACCGAGAAGACCAAGGGTCAGTTTGATGAGAAGTAAATTCAAACGTAACTTCGCAGTGGACGGGAACTCGAATTTAAGCCTTTCACCTTGAGTTAGAAAAATGAATAAAAGTCTTTATTCCGAAAGAAGGTTTTGTTGATATCCTTCCTCAACCTCCAAAATTTGCACAATATTGTTAGTAAATTTGCCTCATCCCAGGGAAGTGTCGCGCAGACACGCTTGACCCAAAACTATAAATTTCTTGATTTTAAAACTATAATTATAAGTCGGTAAATACAAGATCATTCGTGACATAAATTCGACAGCCGCAGATAGTCCGTGACACCCTTCCATTGCAAAATTCTCTCCAGGCGTCTATAAAAACTTCACACGTTTAATTGATCCAGCGCCGATCATTTTGCGGGATGTGCTGCGATTGCGCGCGCCAATTCGGCTCAAAGAGCCATAAAATGTATGTTGCATTTGCGGCGGATTTTTTTTCGACTGGAAAACACCACGTGCGCGAGGATAGTGGATTAAATGTAGACTCAATAGTGTTACGACAAAAATCATTTATTGTACAATAGCACTACTTGCGGAATTTTACAATAACCATACGTTAACAGAGCGGACACGTTGTTTTCAACACGTGGTATTCTAACGTTCCTTGCGGTGTGACTTCTTGTGTAAGTTGTTTGCTAGGCGAAAATAGGAGCCTACGAAAACCGAATAAAATTCCTCGAAGTGTTCGAATAGCGCTAGAAGCCTCTCGATTAGCAAACCAGCACGAAAGTGCATTCGTGCGTCAATCACGAAAATCATCGGTGTACATCGCTCTTAATCATCGAAAATATGGAACATACCGCCCGCCTCAAATAGAATATCCAATAAAATCAAGAGAAATAAATCCTCTTATAAGAGGCGTTCCTTGGTACATGAACATGCAATGCGTCGCGAATTTTGCTAAAACTACGCAAGGCAAACTTACGTAATTCCCCGTTTGTATCTTGAGCGGGCAGTTTTGATGGTAGCCACACGAACGAGTCAATCATCTCCAGAATAACATTCTTCGATCCGTCCTAACTCCCACGCACTGGGAGGCGCCATTTCGAACATTGTTGTAACATGTGTAGATCATTTTGCGAGCACTGTTTCCAAAAACTATCGCGCATCTCACTGATCTTCGAGTGAGACGTGCCTCTCTCTCATCGAGCAGCGACACTTCGGAAATTCTTACAAGTGGGGCGCCCGTAAGGAAATGACTTGGAATGAGCGCGGTGTAATCATCGTAGTCATCCGCCATCTAACCGAGCGAACGCGAATTTGCGCAAGCCTCGATCTTGCATAATAGAGAGCTCCTTTTTTCAAAGGTTAAAGTATGAGCGCCAATTACTCGCTTCAGATGGTACTTTACGCTGCGAACGCAAGCTTTTCAAAGACCATCAAAATGCGACGAGAACGGGGGAATAAATTTCCATTCAATGCCCTTTTCTGTACATTTTGTTGCCACATTTGAAATGTAGAGAACCGCCCGCCATACGACAGCAAGTTCGCGTGGAGCCTCTTGAACATTTGTCGCATAGTCTGAGTACATAGATCCCGAAATACCGTGAAGGACACAGAATTTATTGAAAGCAACCAAGAACGCTGCCATTGATAAGTCGTTTACGAATTCAAGATGCGCTGCATTTACTGGCATGTAAATGAAAACAGCTATAATGCGACTTACGCCCTCGGCCAGGTTTAGATCTAATTTAAATCGGTCTGGCATAATCTACGCCGTAATAAAAAAAGACGCGCGTAACGGAGCGTACTCGATAATCTAGAAGATCGCCCATTAATTCGTTAGCGATAATCCGTTTTGTGAGTGGAAATTATGCAGCGATGAAGAACCGCGTGCACTATTTGCCGTACGCGTAATACTCTTTACACAGAGTGGGCCATCTATTGGTTTATTTTGAAATTATAGGATATGGCAACACTGGTGTAACCGATTTGCTTGAAATGTAAACAGTTGGTCAGTCTGATATTCCGCGGCACGAAACAATCATGTTTTCGTTTGAGGAGCGGTTCAAAATATTAAAAACTTATTTTCAAAGTCAGTATTGTGTAGCCGAAACCGTGCAAGTTTTGAACAGAAATATGGGTCGTGAAAAAGCGCCGAGCGGAACCGCTGTAATGAAATTGGTGAAGAAAGTTCGTGAGACAGGCTCGCTATTGGATAACAGAAGTGGTTTCCCAGCTCGGACAGTGCGCACTCCCAAAAATATTGAGGTTGTGGCCTGTAGTGTGAGACAGAATCCATCGACCTCAACTCGACGCCGATCGCAACAAATGGCCATTAATCGCACCAGCCTAAGAAGAATACTGCACAAAGACCTCGGATTATTTGCCTACAAGGTCCAGATGACTCAGGAGTTGAAAGCAAATGACCATCCGCTTCGATATCAGTTCGCTGTATGGACCATAGACCAGCTCAATAATGACGTCGATTTTTGTCGAAAAATCATCTTTTCGGAGGAAGCGCATTTCCATCTCGGGGGTTGTGTAAACAAGCATAACTACCGAATTTGGGATTCGGAACAGTCACACGCAATCGTGTAGAAGCCAATGCATCCACCAAGAGTGACAGTTTGGTGTGGATTTTGAAGTGGTGGCATAATGGCCCATTTTTCTTTGAAAACGCTGCTGGAAATGTCGTTACCGTCAATGGCGACCGTTACAGAGCCATGTTGACCAATTTTTTGTGTGTTCAACAATGCTATGAATGTGGACGACCTTTGGTTTCAACAAGACGATGCCATATGCTATACAAGCCGACTGACAATCGATCTCTTGCGCGCCAAATTTGATAAGCGAATAATCAGCCGTTTTGGAGATGTCGATTGGCCTGCGCGGAGCTGCGATTTGACGCCGTTAGACTTTTTTTCTGTGGGGTGCCGTTAAGGATCGATGTTATGGGGATAATCCAGAGACAATTCCAGCTTTAAAACATAACATAACGACTGTTATTAGCGAGATAGGCGGCGAAGTCATCGAAAAAGTGCTTGAAAACTGGACTCGCACGATGGCTCACTGTATAAGGCCAGCAGAGGGAGCCACATGAACAAAATTGTTTTTCATTCTTAAATCGGAGACTCCAACCTTCACGATACAAAAAAATTTTGTTTTAAATATTGATGTAGACTCATTTTATAGCGTTGTTAAAAACAAACTTTTAAATGGCCCCCTCTTTATAATAATGCTAGCATTAACAGTAGCTCAGCATGCAACGCCATTACATGAGTGTTGCGTTTAGTAGAAGAGACCATAGGATTGGAGGCAAGGATGATCGGATGCTTTGCTTTTTCGACGAGATCCGAATGGCGGAGTCGACCTTTGACGCGAATCAAGTTATCACGGTCAAAAAAAAAGTTACCGCTCTCTCAACACTGCTATTGTCTATTTAAAGCTCACAAAACACGATGGGTCAAGTAAAGTCGTGTAACGTTCAAAATCGAAGGTGGCTCCGTTGAAACCGGTGACGATTCTAATGTTGGAATTCTGCGCCACAGTTACATTAACGCGCCTAATTGTATTGTGCAATGTAATTATATTACATTCCAAGAAAAAAAAAAGCAGAAAATTTATTATAACGTAACCGCTGTCCTCCACCGCTATCTATTATATTATCCCTTTCACTTTCTCCTCCTTGCCCTTAAATAACTTTTACAGTAAAATAAACGTAAATAATGAATACCGCCGAAGGTGGCCTTACCGGTTTTGCAAAAGTTTAAGAAAAAAAGAAAAGAATGCTTGCTCTTAATTCCTCACTTGGGATTTCCCGACTAAAATCATTTAAAGATTTGATTTTAAGAAACATTTCAAGAGCAATATAACAGTAATTTTTGCAAACAAAAGTTATTAATATATTTAGAACAAACATTGAAATAATATAGATAAAGGCAAACCTATTTGGAAAATGACGATTATCTTTTTCACAAAAATGCATTAATCATCACTAATTGCAAAGAAGAAGTATTTGAATAAAAAACGCGTTAAAAGTTTTCAGGTCATCGATGACGGGTAATTAATTCTGCCGCCAAGCTCTCCAAAGTGAACATTGAAAAGCCGATTAGCATCTTCGACCTGCCGACGGAATCTGCATTGACCACTTAAAGTGGTATGTACAGAAAGTATTAAAGCATCCACCAAAAGCGCAGTACAGACAAAAAGTATGAATGCTGAATACATATACTAATAGATCGTACATTGCAAGATAATGTATGGTGTCACAAAAATCCAACACAGCAGTATTTTTACCGTAAATATTAATCAACGTTAGAAAAAAAGTACATAAATTACAAAGCTCGATGTCAATAGTGTGGCTTACATTAGTATTACATATAATGTTTAAATCACGTAAACCGTGTCTTTCTGAGAATGTAATCCATGAACTGTTATAGCAAAAATACAACTTTTCGATAAAAAAAAAAAATTCAATTTATTATCCAACACGATACGTACACTATCTTTGGAAAACCAAATTAGTGAATATACATTCACGTTAAATCTATTATTTAAATAGAATCTCAGATCTCAAAAAACAGTAAAGCGTCTGAAAGTAAGTCATTGATGGCTTCTCCATGAATTACACAAATACATGTATTGTAATGTTCGGAAAGTTCATACCAATTTTCAACAGCTAGCATTGGGACAGACCTGAATATATTAGAATGATTGGAAATAAATAACATGTGTATATATTTTAAAAAATATTTCAAGCATTCCTAAAAAATTATTTGGTTAGCATACATTGATTTGTATCTTTTTTGGGCATTCTTTAGTATGGAAAATACAAGATACATTATAGAGATTTATTTCCGAATGGGTCGTGAATCAACAATCGATGTGGCCGTACTTTCCAAATGCGACAAGTAAGCATGCCTGCACGTGACACTATTGTCCTATGCGTATACGCGTACCAACCTGTTCCGATTCCATTTAACGTCACGATTAGTTTATGCGATGCTTTTTTTCCGGCTTTCTAATAAAGAATGAAACCGTCATCCTGAATCGTATCGAAAACGAAAAACGCTCGTACCAATAGTAGTCTCGCTTAATATCGTAAAATATCCACACATCAGCACATCCACAGGTTTCTCACGATTAATACAATCGGGAGATATACACAAATCGTGAGTGTACCTTCTACCGTGGTTAAATGCAAGAGTACATTACAATAATATATTGCATTTAACAAAACAATAACAATCATTGTGTGGTATTGCTCTCATTTGGATACACAACTCAGAATACAAACTTATCTCAGTTTCTCACTATCACTGTAAATATTACACATAGCCATGAAAGTAAAACCGTGCACCAGAAACGCTTGCACTTGGCTACATTACAGTAAATGTGTTTCAGTTCAACTGATTCGCCCTTCGCACGAACGCTTGACTCCTCAAAAATATTGTAATCGTACAGACCAAATCAATAATGTGTTCCGCGACCCCTCAAGGGGGGCAAGGAGAAATCCTTGTAATAAACCCTTGTAACTACCCTATGTAATAATTCTGATACAAAAGTTTCTTCTAGAAGGATATGTTTCCAATTTTAAAAGATATTTCGTTTTTTTCCTGCCTTCTTGGATAAGCAATAAGTTATATTAGGCTGTATAATATTGCATTTCCACGTTTTTATGAATAATACAATTAAATATGTCAATGCGTATTGTAACAACCATAATTATACATTTCTGCGCAGTTTGTATATAGCGCGCGTGTCTATCACAAAGTCTATGAATCTGGATTGATTAGCCCCAACCGCCTGACACCGCCACGGTCGTATTCCAGCTTCCCCTTGCCCTACTTCAGAAGTCACGGAACAAATTAATGGGTTCGTCTGTACTACCCGACAGGATTGGCGGGTTCAATCCTCTAACGCATTGCGGTAGCATAGGAGCGTGCTCGAACACGAACGCGATGTTAAAGCAGGTAGTTGTTTGGATAATACACTTTGTGCGGGAGAAGTTCGACAGAAGGCGCTCTCGTTCACGAGAGAGGGACGCAGCACGACATCGTCAGGGGTGGTGATCAAGACCCAACAGGTATGGCAGAATGTGTTTTTATCATTGACGTTTCTAAGAGAAATCCATGAGGTGCGTTCGCCTGTCTACGTTCAAGCTTGCGGGAATCTCTGGTCAGTGGTGTTAATGGCAACAAGTGACCCCGTGAGTGGAGCACGCCGCTTGTTTGCTACAGACACGCATACTAGGTGGAACTGTCTCATAAACACCGACGGAGACGAGAGTGCGTCTCCACAAAAGAAGCTGATTACAAACTGGATGACAAGCCTTTGATCTACAGCAAAAGCCGGAAAGGTGTACGTCCATGCAACCCCGTCACTTAAATTTCATCGCGCAATTTTCCACCAACATCAAACATATCTCTAATAAGAACAGTGTACTGGCAGGTGCGTTGTCACGCATGGAAGAGATTGTCACGCCTCGTGACTACCGCGCACTTGCAACAGCACATCGAGCAGACCAAAAGCTGAAAGCAACTTTGACGAATTTATGTGGTCTGCAGCTGAAGGAGGTCCACCTTCTGGAGTCAGACGTGGAAATTTAATGTGACACATCAACTGGTCATGTTCGCCCGTTTGTCACTGAACAATTCAGACAAGCCTTATTTGAATGACTGCACGGATTGGCACACCCATGTGCAAAAGCACAGATTAAATTAGTCATCCAGCGGTACGTGTGGTTCTCACTCAAAAACGATTGTCGATAATGAGCCAGAAATTGTCACAGACGCCAAAGAGCAAAGGTTACCTAATATGTTTTAGTGTCCTCTGTGACGTTTGTAATCCCCACCATATGTCTCAAACATATACATGTCAATGTAGTCGGGCCATTGCCCATGTCAAAAGACCACACACACTGTCCGACAATCATTGACAGATACACCAGATTGCCAGAAGCTTTCCCGTTCAAGGATACTAGATCGCAAAATTCTGCGTACCACTTTGGATAACCACGAACCAAGGAAGGCAGTTTGAGTTATACCTGTTCAAATCTTTGGCTCATGCCCTACATATGGAGCACCAGTGCACCACTACATACCACCTACTCACGAATGGAGTTGTGAAAAGTTTGCACTAGCAGCTAAATACAACTATTAGCTGGCACAAAAGCTGTTGCTGGTTGAAAACTCTTCTTACAGTATTGCTGGGAATCCACAGTATGATCAAGGAAGACAAAGGAGTCTTGAAAGCAAAGATGGTTTATGGAGAACCATTACATCTGCTGGGACACATTATAGAGGGAGACGGTCAGCAGGACATTTCGTGGTTCGTGGAGAAGCTCTGGAAGCAGATAAAGACCCTGCGACCAGCATGTACCAATAACCGTGGACAGAAACCAGTGTTCGTGTTTAAGGATTTGGCGACTGCATTGGACGTGTACATATGACATGATGCAGTAAGAAGTCCACTTAAACTGTCCTATGATGCACCGTACCCAGTAATCCGCCAAGGTAACAAAACATTCACTGTGCGGGTTAATAACCGCGAGATAAAAGTCTTAGATCTTAGTCTTAGGTATTAAGTATTAAAAGTCTTAGTCTTCTCAATAGGTTAAAATCGACATTTATATTAAGTGCTGTTATATTTGAGCAAACCTTAGCACTAGAGAGCGGTACAATATAACGAAAATGCGTGCATTTTAATCTGTAATAGTACAATAGTACGAATGCTTGCAATGTAAATGTATTGTGACCGTCCTATCACATACAAGTGTCATACAAACATCGAGAACCACCCCATGCGTGCAGCACACCGATATTGGCAATTATATTCCACTCCTATACACTCCGATGCGCATGCGTCTATCCCAACCACGGGATCGACGATCGAAGGGGGTCTATGCAGCGCACCAGAATGGGGACTCGGACCGCCATTGCATGCAAGATGCGGGGGGAGGGGGAGTCAGCGTTTGCATAATGGTCGCGCGATGCCATAAAATTAGTTCAGCATGCAGAGATCAGACCTCCGAGGTAGGATGCTGCGCAAGCAACACAGCGTCGAGGGGCACCGCGACGTGTTGCATTTGTAGTTTCCGGTGCCCCCCCCCCTCCCTCTTTCTAGATACGCTTGGGTTGGCCGCTGTGGAGATTTGAATCGGTAAAAATCCAGCACTTCCCTAGAACTCCAGCCAAAGGGCCGAGGAGTCTATGCAATACCCCTTACGTAAAAAGAAAAGGTCATTAGCACCCGCAGCGATAATAATTAGTCCGTAGCGGAATACCCCATCACGTTCGGTACGAAGCAGAATCCGCCAGTGAAATATTTAGGCACTTTGACAGCTCCTACCCGAGGCCTCAATCATAAACCGACTCGCTACCTCCAAACGGTCCCATAGAACAGAGCATTCGCTGCCTACAGAAGAATACCGCCTCCTTGACCTATTCGCTCTCATTCAGAGAGCGCAGGTCCTCTTCGCCTCTCGGGTGGATGCGTCGGATGATGGTCCACCACGAACAAGTGACTCTCTCTCTTGGCCGCGTCTTCTCTGATGGATGCCCCGGGACGCAATTGGCCGCTTCCCCCTAGCTGAATAGCGGCAACCGCGACCGAGCAAAATAGGGGCCTAGCGAGCCTAGCTTATAAGTAAGATCGTGTATAGCCTGTAAGACCATGATCTAGTCTGTAAGCCGTTTATCCTGTAGATCTGCGTAGCCTATGTCACGAACTGTCCGCGACTGTCGAATTTATGTCGCGGTCCCGCGTCTTCCTGATTTATTTTCCGTGATTTTAAAATGAAGAACTTTACCGTTTCGAGTCAGGAATTTTGGAGGAAGAATTTTGGTGGTTGAAGAAGGATATCAACGAAACCTTCTTCCGTGTCTTTGAACCATAATTTCACAAGCGTTTTTTCAGTTTTCTATCTGTCTTTCATTCGATTCATGTGGCACCCATTTTCCACGCTTTTGGATTTTTCCCATAGCTTTTAAACGCTCAGAAATTGATTGTTGTGCATCATTTAACATTGCGGCCATTTGCTTTTGGCTCAAAGTATCATCTTCATCCAATATTGCTTGCAATTCGGCGTCTTCAAACTTTTTTGGTGGTCTTCCACGTTCTTCATTTCTCACATCAAAATCATTATCTCTGAACCGTTGAAACCATCTTTTGCATGTT
>JBCFXI010002226.1:0-27456 GCA_038496175.1 Ampulex compressa | reverse complement strand
TATATATATACAAAAATGGAGCTTTGCGCACAATTCACGAGAATTTCGAAAAGGTGTACGCATTGAAATAAGTGTACAAAATACGTGGAGTTTCTTCCCAGCCGGAGCTGTACGCTTTACCAGTAGTTCTACGTTTCACTTTTTGTGTTAATCTATTTTTAAGAAGGCATCGTGCCCGCCTTATACTCTCTGGCAGTTAGACGTAAGAAGGACTTCGAACGCGTACGCGCTTCGGTCAGTGAACACCTTTATGTCGTTCACACCGCAGCTTAGCCGATATTTAAGCCTGTGCATGCGGCATTACACGCCGGCCGTTCCGTTTTTCGCGGTCAACTCCCTCGACGGCTTAGAAAATTGCTCGACTCAGCCCCCTCCCCTTCTTTATCTCGCGAAGAATCTTTATATCTCGGCAACAAAATCTCAACTTCTTTTTCTACCGCGTGCTTCTACATTTCCTATCGATTTACATATCTACACGTAATGGGTATCACGTGGTATTAAAAAAATGTAAAATAATTCTTACAATAATCGCTGGAGTATTGCCTGCACGGATATTACATGACTCGATGTAAATTTTTTATTTTCTTGCCATTTTACATAAATTAGATAGCCTTCCAATACTTTTCCATAAGATCTTTCTACTTGCGTTTACAGGGTCCTGTTATAGTACGACGAACACAGTTTAAGCTGTAATTTAAGAAATTCTTACACGATTACAGTAACTAGTATTTTTACTCAACGTAGCAAGCAAAACACTACATATCGAATAAAGATTAATTTTTCCTTAATACGGAGAATGAATAAACATGCATAACGATCTTGTATTTCAAAATAAATGAATATGTTATTCGACGAAATAAATAGTAACATTGAACTGTAATATTAAAACTGAAACAGATTTACAGCTTAACGCTATGTCAGACGAAAAACCATATAAATCCGGGAATAATTGGAAGAACATTCGAGAAAGTAGCATCTTTGTTCGACATTACGCAAGCGTTCCCTGTTCTTACCAACGCAATGAAGCGACCCTACAGCATCTAAAACGTCTCGTTCAGTGATCAATGGACAAAAGAGGTTCGGGTTCATCGAAGCCGAACACAAAAGAAAAGAGGATGTCGGATACTGGAACACCCGAAATTAAATTAACGGTACCAGCATCAGGAGGATCCACAGAGAAGGATAATCACGATCACATATCATATCTCGGCAAAGGAATTGAAGGGACCAAAATAAGTTCGTATCTCAACCATTTGCCATTGTCCCTTTTTTTGGAACGCTTGTTTTTTTATTTATTTCTACCTAAGCAGTGGAACTTTTAATTTTGATCGTTGCAATTAAATGTTGTACCGGCTGCTATAAAAGTTACAAATTCAATCAAAATATTTGCGTGATCGTAGACAATTTTCGGTTATAGCTCAAAAGAATTTTTGTTTGCCTCTTCTTCGTTATTATTAGCTCTTCTTGGTTATTTTTATCATACTTACACTCAGTTATCGCACCAAATCATTAATCATGAGTCTTTTGCTATTGTAGCTTTATAAGGACTCCGCATGTTGAGTCGAAACGTCGTTTTTATTAATAAAAGTATCGCTTTGCTCCTAGATCGAATAAACATTCTTCCATTGATCTTTGCAGGAAGAAGAAGGATAAAAAAAATACTTTAGACAGTCAATAAAAATATTTTTTCTCTAATTAGCTTACTGTTGGAAAAGAATTAAATAGTGCATTTTTAGGTTTGCACTTGGCTTTGGCATATGATGGGTTAAAGTCACCTGTTCTTTGTTGGGGTAGAAATACTTCGAGATCGGCTGAATTCCACAGTGATCACGTGAAACGGATGATCGTCCGCGTTCAGCAGGATTCTTTTAGTCTTTGAATTCTCAGGGGTACGTAGGTTCTGCACGTGATAATGCGGTTTCGCGCTGATCACCCAGCGAGGCGTATATCTCAACCGCAAGTGATGTACTTAAACGTCTTTCGACGCACCGTGACAGTACATACCTACTCAAATTCTCAGGACACACGCTCGCATATATCTAATACAGCGAATCTATCGAATTACACGTGATTGAAGGAAGTCGTGCAAGAGAAAAATTTTATTTTTTTTCTCGAGTGTATCACATTAAGAATACGTAAAAAAAAGGAATTCGTATAAGAACCAAATTAAGTGTGTACAAAAATACGCCGTTAGTCGACCGGATAGGAATGTCCATCGGGGCGAATGCTAGGTGCGGAAGATAAAAGCATTTGTTCGTCTCGCAAAATTTTGCACATACTATATAAATGTTCCATATAGGTGTTCCTATATGTCAAGAACTCGGTATTCATACAAATGGGAATATAAATTTTATTACTGATCTTGCTTCAGGTAGATAATAGTAATGTAAATATTATAATGTTATTCATTTTATTAACTAATACTTAAACTATATAAATTACTTAGGGTACATAGTTTTGTTGTAGCATAGATTCATGAATATGCGTTTAACATTAACCGAATATTTAAAAGTTGGACGTTTAATCGTTTTTAATTTTTAAAAGGTACACGCACACACGTAGTTGTTCTTATTTTGTAGTATTTAGGTAGATATAATCTACAAAAACGATGCTTACACTTATTGCATTTTACTTCACCAGGAAATTCACGCGTGCATGGAATCTCCAATTGGCATTTCCAGCTATAAATTCCTCATCTCCAAACATTCTTGTAAATCCCTCCACCACCTTTAATGTCGCTGATCAAAGATAACTTGCATATTTTTTTTATAACGCGATTATGTTTTAACACATTCCAATTTGCATTTATCTCATCGAGGATGCTTTAAGTAACAGTATTACGTCATGTCCACATTAATGAACATCTTTAACATTTTTTTATTACATATTTTTTCTCCCGATGCCTCATTATCCCTTCAGTATTGTTGTCTCTAAGCCGATATTAATATATTATTATTCATTTTATTCGTAAATATCTACATTCTCATTCATAAATCAATTTATTGTCGCCAATATATCGAAAAAGAACGTAATGAAAGACTGTATAAAAAACTGTAAACAATTATGATTGCTTGCAAACTTTCAATCATCTTTTGACTACGTACAGTGGCTATAAGTGAGAGAGGTTTTTTCGATGCTTATAGCGGCTCGTCAGATACTATGGCAGCTGCATTGCACGATCGACGTGTTTTTTTCCTGAGATTTTCACAATCAAAAGATTAACTTATTATATAAATTCAACAAACGGTCCTTGCAAGCAATGATAATGAGCAGAAATGAATTCCATCTCAGGGTCTTACGCACTGTTAAAAACTCGATGATATTAAGTAAACAATTGATACACCTACGCATACAAACGATATTTTTGATCAGATGTCGACATCACGATATCTTACAGCCCCATATTTTCAATTTACGCATACCAAGTATCAAATTTCACAATTCCTTCTTTTACACTAAACTTTGCTCTTCATTCTCAATCCTCAAGAAAGACTTCTTCCACATAAAATCAAAAACACTTTTGCCGCTATACAGTAATAACTGCTCGCAAGGACCATTTGTTTGATTTATATACATTTCCAAGCAAGAGAATAGTCGGCTTAATTATGTTTAACTTATATATTTGATTGCAACACATCATCCACTGTCGCTCGATCGAATATAAAATTAAACTCATCTATAAGCTTGAATATCTTTTCGATCCTTAAAGATCGCATCACTAAGATGCAATACCAAGGCGCGCATTTGTATTTTCCGTTGGAAGTGCCATACCTTTTTGAAAAAAAATATAACAAGATCAACGAACATAGAGTAACGGGTCCGAACTTTTATTTACCATTCTCAGAAACCAACGATGAGTGCAACCAGATGTACCGCCGATGTGGCTTTGTAATTACCGTTCCAAATGGAGAACTAAATAAACTCGCAAACCGTCGCTCATTATCAGATCCCAATTAAACCAAGTGGAAAAAGAAGCAAGTAAGTATATCGGGAATGCAAGGAAGCCTAAGTCTCCACTTGGAAATAGGGTGTTGCTATCTCTGCCGATTATGCATCTTGGTAATTGCCCTCGTGGCGTCCAGGCCGTACATTTACCGTTCACTTCCAATAATTTATCGGGGCCCTGATAATATCTGTGCTAACTGTGAGCTTGTGGCAATACGGAAGAAGAAAAATGTCTTCCGTGGAATTCGCGCTAAAGAGAAGTAAATTCGAAGCCGAAAGAGTGGATTGCCTGAGGTACATTATTCCACGTAATACAGATATATAAGTAAAATGCACAGTTGGGACACAGTTGAGAAAATTCTATTAGTTTATTCCTCAGGACATTATTTACTGACGTCTTTTGCACGCTTATCTATTCCGAGCAATTAATTTAAACTAAACGCGCTTTTGATGTAGTAATAATTATGGTTGTAATTAAGTAATAATATTTTGATGTAATGTGTGGATATTACAAAGATCATTGAAGTTTGCTGAAAGATTTTGCTCATATTCGCTGTTATTAATGACATCGGGACGATTATTTGTATTACAGATATAATATGACGTAAAATAAAGCGGATAACACGTGAAATAAAACAAACAACATATACATTAATATCGACGTGGTGTCAGCATTTAGTGTTAAATTTGTATTATTATGCTGTACAAATAATTTATTACAGGACAAAGCGTTTGTTGTAATGCGCGTATCGTTTTCAATAATTTCCTCTTAAATCACATCCTTCGTATTAATGCTTGCAGCTAGGTGCTATAATAAACACTTTGTTGTTTTCGAAGAATTATAACAATTGACAGGACAGAATGTACCGAAACGCGTGGATTATGATAAAAATTAACATCTGGGAAGTAAATTATCGAGACACGCATAAAGAGGATCGCGAGTAACGGATTTGGCATTCGTCGAAGGCTATGCGCAAAGTGAAATCTGTGTAATGACATTTCCCTACTTTTCTTTGTCGTTTCCATCAGGAGGATCGTTCCAATTTCTACACCATTACGCGCGACCACGATATGTACCTATAAGCGAACAAATAAAAGTAATCGCGGTTGAAAGAAATTTCAAAGTATGCCGAGGGTAATTTCTCCGCCGAAAGAAAAGAAAACCACGACACGGTCCTGGGCTATTCATTTGCAACAATGCAAACCGTAAGCCTTTCAAATGACCCGCGGAAACTCTTTCGTGTAATTGCAAAAAATGGTCACGAAGGACTCTCGAAGTTACGTACGACAGGTCGGTATGACGTTATCTACAAAAATCCAAAAAGTCAACGTTTATATGAGATGTTTATTTTGAAAGTGACGTAACTCCATTTATGGCAAGAAAACACATATAATATACACACTTAATAATTGAATAAAACTAACACACATTTAATACACACAGTACACACTTATTAATTGCTATTATTTGAATAGGAATTGTAAATTTAACTCTCTTAGATATACTTAAGCGGTGTAACGCATTGATATCCTATATGTATATTTTTAATTTTATTGAAACACAAACTTTTAATTATCTCCATTTGTATATATATAGCTTAGGTCAGTTTCAAAATAAACAGATCATATATAGATCGATCTATTTGTAGATCTTACATGAACCGCTTATAGCCATTGTAATGATACAACTGACAAGCTTCTTCCACTTTTTAATGGTCAATATTGCACGAAAAATCGTAAATATGGAATTACATATTACGCTTCGTATTAAGTTAATGCAAGTTTCGTGGCGCGTTGTTTCTAACGAAAGTTTGGTTAAGCAAAACATAAATATTAATTCTGAATTCTTGGTCTTTCAGATCGTTTTTAAATTTTTTGTACTAAATAATATTATTCAGTAAAATAATAAAAATCATGAAAATTCAAACAAAAATTGTCAACTCTAAAATGAAAACATAATTTTTTACCGCGCTTTTGCTAAGAAAATGCTATACAATTATGCATGAACCCTATATTTTTCTGTCTGCATTAAAGAAAAAAAATGTAGATCGATCGGCAAACTGAACACACCCATAAGCGGGATTATTGTCATTACGATGGGAGCATTGTCGTCTGATATAATTATACGTGAAACATTCGATGGGGATTGTCACGCGATACCCTCGGCGACGTGTCATTTTCGATCGCTGCACACAGCGCAAGGAAAATATTTTCCATACTCGACTTCAACTTCGTGCTTCCTACAGCTTCTCAAATTACAATAATATGGTTCTGTTACGTATATTATACCGCGGTGCACAATAGTTACTAAAAGTGTCGTTACATCACCATACAGCTGCCGCGCTGTTACATTAAAGAAAAGTAGAAGTAACTCTAAACCGGAGTGCGGA
Organism: Ampulex compressa; assembly: GCA_038496175.1. NCBI lineage: Eukaryota > Metazoa > Arthropoda > Insecta > Hymenoptera > Ampulicidae > Ampulex > Ampulex compressa. Next base: position 21,121 of record JBCFXI010002226.1, on the reverse strand, counting down.
ATTACGAAATACATCAAATAACGAATTAAATACGAAATACATTAAATCAAATGAAATTCACCCTCTTGTAAATTAAATACTTTTATATAGACATATATTTAAAAACATCAAATAAAGTTAATTACATAGCAAGAAATAAACAATTTTATTATTATTCATACAGTTACATAATTACATATGGAGATAAGGGTATGTATAAAAACTGTGTGCAGATAATTCAGTAATTCAATAATAATCATAATTCAAGAAGAATCGTTTATAAACCAGGTTATATGTACATATGTGAACAGTATATGTATATAGTATATATAACCTAATTTATGAACAGTTGAATTATTATTATTATTATTGAATTACTGCGTAGTCCATTTCCATATGTTATTAAGTATATAATTGCATGAATTATAAACAATTTTTTTATTTCTTACCATGTAATTAACATTATTTGATATTTTTTAAATGTAATATACATGTAAAAGTACTTGATCTGCAAAAGGACGAATTTAATTTGACACACTTGTCATGTAAAACATATTTTCTACAATGATGTGATACATCTTTAATGTGAAATAAATAATTAAATACCGTGTTTGACATAAATTCGTTATAAAAGCAATTATCACTTTACACAGCGCGTCTTATTTCGGGTTTTGCACTGAATTATTTCCCAAACCATGGCTTGTTTAAAAAAATGTTTGAACTAAAACTGAAGTATCTTAAACCGAGAATTCTATTTGAAGCATCCCTTTTTCAACTAGTCACGGTTTGGTCAGACATTCAATTACAACTCAGGGTGAAAAGAAAAACCTTTTATGCGTTAATTACAGTTTGGCATAGCCCAACACGTTACCTGTAGAAAACCATAGTGGTTAAAAAAGTCGTATGACTTCCAGGATTAGGATGCTCGGAACGTCTGATTACGATAATGCTCCGCGATCACAATCTCCGTACTACATCATGATGTCGTGCAAGTATAGTTTTTAGACCTATTTAATGTGTACCTATGAAATGGTGTTCACGCTTTAAGGTATTCTAAACAACGATGTAAACCTCTTTCCAACTAATGAGGAGAGCAGGTCATTGCTCTAAAACTTTTCTGTGACAAAATATTTGAGCACTAGATCTACTCTATAAATATTCTGATGTTTGTAGATATACCATAACAGTATATGAAAAGAAAAAAATGCAACAAGGAAAAATAAGTCCATTTACAAATTCACGCGCCATAATAAAATGGGAGAAATTCTCCAAAAATGCATCATCACATACTTGGTAACTTTTGAATGAATTACAGATGCTTCATTTTGATAACTTCAATAGTCTTAGCTTTAACAAAGTTTCATTATTACCTGTATTCATGACATAAATATGTACATAAATTACAAAATATGTAATTATAAGTATATATCTACATGTGCAGATAGGAATGACAAGTCGAATATTTATTTTCTACGTTGTTCCTTATACATGCTTACTGCTAATAATTCATTATGATCTTAAATAATAAGTTACAGCTAATGTGTACACAATCTTCATATACTATTTAACCTACAGACTATCGCAAAAGAATGTGGAATGTATTTTACAGCGTAATAAAAAAATACACGAAACAAGCTTATATCGAGCAATTATAATCGACCGATGAATAATAAATTCACTACTGCTATCAACTTTTTCTTGCTCAAGACATTTCAATTATTTCGTATACATACTCATTTATATTTGTTGTCCTCTAATTTTCAATTTCTCATTTCAAATTCATTTTCAATTCGCAAATTCAATTTCAAGTTTGAAAATCTTTAGTTTCGGTAATAATAAATATCGTCTATGTATTACGCATATTCTGTACACCCTTTGAGTATTTCCTGTCTTCCCAACTTCGAACGTGACTTTCGAAAACCTAAATCTTTAGAAACGTTTCTTCTCCGCCGGACATTTAACACGGTTTCAAAGAGTTTCGGAGGATACACGTAAAAGCATGGTGGTGTCCGAATAGAGACTACACAGGAGAGGTGTGCTGTCATGGTGGTTCTGTCTCATTCCGCTCGATTAAACGCGAAGAAGATCGCTTGGGTTGTCGATGAAACGCACCCGGGAACTCACTAGGCCCACTAGCAATTACAACGTTTCCCGTCATTACGGGGCAGGTAAGCGAGACCGATTTTCATGGGACTTCCGCAGCGATCCGACATTTACGCTAGGACAGCTCCTTTATTGCGATCGAAGGGCACACTTGGGAAAGCTGTCCTGCCGTATTTCGTGGCGTAAAATATTATTCAAGTATACGTTCAAGACGATCTTCATATTGATAAAACTTATATTGTTGTACAGGTTTTTAAAATATAATATATATGTAAAAGTACTTGATTTCTAAAGGGTGAAATTTATTTGCAAAAAGGGGGAGATTCATTTGCAAAATGGTGAGTAGTTTCAGTTGCAGAAGGGTGAATTTAATTTGAAGAACCTGTAAGTTGTATTTCGTTATATAGAACAATAAATGTATTTTTATCAGGAAGTTGTTTGCATTTTCGTAAAATAATTATTATGACCTCGCTATAGGAGAGCATTTATCCATCAGCAGGCTGGTTCGTTGCAAAGAGAAAATTGTATTGACATTAAGATATCATTCACGGTAACCGTGACATCGGATTATTTCTTCGAAGTAAGATAATGAAGAAAGTCAAGAACCTGAATGAAATTTGTTCCCGTTAGTCACGGCGTTCGATTGATTCTCTTCACTTTCTGATGATAGTCGTCATGCGGATATCTTTTCTTTTGTATATCCGTCAGACAAGAAGAGTTTTAGGAGATTTTCTGTTATAATTTTTTTGGGAATAAACTTTCACGAATAAAAGTGAACATAAGAATCATTCAACGTGTATAATAAGTATTTCCACGAATATGTGCGTAATTTTACATTACTTACATGTAATAAATACCGTTTTCAGAAAGGGGGTAAATAGAGAATTTTAATTACACAGACATTCGTGAATAAGATCAAACGCAAACACAAAATTTATTAAATATTTTTGATCAACACTTTCAAAATAATGCGTATAAATTTATCTTCCTAACCAGTATGTAAATAATTGTTGAAAAATCGGTAAATAGAAAATGTGTTCACATCTTCTTACTTTACTTAAATAACCATTTATGTTTTATTTCAGTCTTTCACAGATGAAATAATCGCAAACGAACAGAAAATTTGTTCAACATTTTTTATCAATACTTTTTACGGTTATATATGTACTTTCCTTATTTACAAGCAATAAAAACGGTATTAGAAAGGATAATAAACAAAGAATCCAAATCTTTTTGATCCGTTTAAATAATGGTATATATTTCCGGAAAAGTATTGATATCAGTAACTTATGCTTGAAAAACAAGTAACTTTTTCACTTGTGTATGTACGATAAAAACGTATCTTTATAAACAGCACCAGTAATTTTGTTAATGATTGATGATTTTCTTAATGATAAATCCAAATAAATGCTACAAAGAAATCAGCGAAACGGTTTTATCCAATCTCTTCTTTTTGCATTTAAATGTGTTATCAAAATAACGACAATTAATAATGAATAAAATATGCGAGGAAAACAACAATTGCACGATATTTTAGTATTATTTGCAATATAAATAAGATATCGCGGGTCAGAAGAAAGACATAAAGTTTCATGACTATCTCAGCTTTGTCAGCGACTTCCTGACGCTCTAAGAAATACCACTCGACCGAGCACAGCATGGCTTATACCGATCAGACTGAAACGCAACGATAATCCCGGCCTGATCGAGAACAGCATGGTGGTAAAAGAGTCAAAGTAACGCTCGACTGATCGGGCTCTTCCCGTCGAAAGAAAACGAGATACGTGACCTAAACTAACTAAAATATTTTTTAAGATTCTCAAGTAGCTCAACATTTCCTTGCAGAGAAACCGGATCATAAAAATGTGAAAATGCTGTTATAACCACGCTTTGCTTTTATCATTTTTAGTTTAATTATTCTTCAGAGTTGTGCAAATAGACTTTGTGTAAGCGATTACGTGTAAATCTGCTCAAAAATCTTACTGCATTTATTCAAACTTACATAAAGGCTTAAGAAAATAATGAACATTGTTGATGTATTCTTGAAGCAATTTTTTTTTCGCATTCCACGTGATTGGAAATAGCCGATATTTATTAGATTATTATTTTTAATAAAATATTAGTATATGATACGAATGTAACGTATACCAACAAAAAATCATGATTATTTTGACTAAAACGACATTATGCAGTGACTACGCATCTTACAAAATATTGGCCATGTAAATTGTGCACAATAATTTATTTAAAACCGTACTAAGATAATTAAGATTCCAAGTTGCTTTTCTTCTACGCTGCTTTCGTATTCTTAGAAATAGTGAAACTAAATTGATCCCATTCGAATCTTTGAACCAATCTTGATCTTAATCTATAATTACTAATGTTGTACTATGTTTCTACATATTCATAAAAATTAGATACTTATCGAGGATCGAAAAAAAAGTACGGAAGAAAAGCTTGCCTTCAAGCATCTTAACGCGTTTCGAACATTTCAAACATATTTCTTAATATTTCTTAATATTTCTAAATATTTAAAAGTTTTGAACCAGCAAGTTGTACCAAACACATACAAAACTCTGCTTATATTTTATGTACATCGACAAATGTATACAGCGAATGATGTGCTTCAATAATTTAGATTAACGCTAATACTACTAAGCCAATCAAAATGGCTGTTGTTATTTCTCGGAAAAAGAGCATAACTTTATGACGATCTATTTTCTGACATTTTTCATAATTTTATTGCAATACATAAATAATTACGTAAATCTCTTGACATATCTTCTTCCATCTTTTTATTTTTAAAAATGTACGCATTGTATTCAAACATGTTCAGAAAGTGGGTAATAATTCTAGTGTTAAAAAGATTCTTTTGAAAAAGATGTACATTATTGTATGTGACAAAAGTGATTTTGTAATTATGTATGACATTTTGTAAATATATATAAAAGCGATTTTGGTATAAATAGAGTTTTCATCGATTTCAATATTAATATATCTGGGTTATATAAAGGTGAAGATAATCAGCAATACGCTATAGTAACATCATTCCGTTAGTTACCAAATGTAGGTTTACGATTACCTGGCACTGCGGATCGTGAGAAATGTAGAATATGAGAACACTCTGGGGTTGCGCCTGATAAATCACTGACACCGTTGCGGTGTATCTCATGTTTTGCGGTAAAAAAATACTCACCTAAAACAAAAAGAAAATACGATTATGTTAATGCAGTATTCGAGTAGAGTGTTCCTGTTGATGCTTACACGAAGTTCAGATATTTTAAATTTTATACGAAAGCATTATAGTCTAAATCGAGCAGGAAACCGTTGATGAAAAATCGTGAAAAAATTATATTTATTTCCATCCTTAGGTGTAGGACATTATCAAAATACAAGGCTAGAAAAAAAGAAAATGTAAAAGGTTATATCATAAAGTAAAGTGATGGAATAAATGGCACTGGTAATGGTATAATTCAGTAGTAAGGAACTTACACGTAGAACAAAGAAAACTAACATAGCAACTAAAATTCGATCATCGTACGTATTTCATGAAGGATAACTTGCAATCAAATAAAGAATGAGTCGATGGCAAACATTTATTCGATACTTTGTAAGCTAAGTATAACCTCAGCAGATTTATAAATGCATTAATAACAGACGGTGTATATCTGTTTACAGGTTATTCAAATTAAATTCACTTTTTTACAAATCGACTTCACCATTTTGCAAATTAAGTACTTTTACATATATATTATATTTAAAAAACATCAAATGATGTTAATTACATAGTAAGAAATAAGAAATTGTATTATAATTCATACAATTACATAATTACATATGGAGGTGAAGGTATGTACAAAAACTAGGTGCATATAATTCAATAATTCAATAGTAATAATAATTCAAGGAGAGCTGTTTATAGACTCGGTTATATGTACTATATACTTGTATTGTATACATACGTACATATAACCTAGTGTGTAAAGGGTTCTCCTTGAATTATTATTATTATTATTATTATTGAATTATTGAATTATTGAATTATCTGCACACAGTTTTCATACATACCTTCATCTCCATACGTAATTATGTAATTGTATGAATAATAATAAAATTTTTGATTTCTTACTATGTAATTAACATTATTTGAGGTTTTTTAAATATAATATATATGTAAAAGTAATTAATTTGCAAAATGGTGAAGTCGATTTGTAAAAAAGTGAATTTAATTTGAATAACCTATACAGAATACGTGCGCGTTTAAAACAAAATATGACGCAAGGAACGAGTAAACCTCGATGTTTTTCCTATGTTTACCGGGACCACAAATTATGAGCTATTTACGAGCGACCTCGTTATTAACAAACAATGTGGTATGCAATCTTAATGAAGCCCGGAAGGGACGAGAACGGAGACTTTGATGCTCTTGATTAGAGCTCGTAATGCATCGGAACCCCTGGCCGCGTGATACGCCAATACGTGGACATCAACATGTGAGATTACAATTTCGACGATTTATATCTATAACCATATAATTGCCTGATCCTCATATCTGCAATTAATATATGTTCAATTGTGGGTCCGTATTTGATGTATACATGTATAGCTACAGAGATATATTCTGCGTATAGATGTACAAGTAATAATACGTTAATTAAAAATAAAGGTTTTTCGATAAAATTGCAGAAGCATAATTTGTCTCTAATTTAAATGAAAATTTCGGACAGGTGTAAGGAACCAATAAATAAAGAACAAAAGTCCTGTCGAAATATGCTCATTTTACCACATGTTGGAGAAAAATCGTGAGAGAAGAAATGTAAAAGTATTAATTTTTTTATTTACTTCGTTACATTTACTTATTCATGATATAGATATAGTGCAACTAGAAAGTATGTACTAGATATTACCAAGCTAATACCTAACTACAGTTAGAGCGGTCAATGTTAAATGTAATGCAAAACGACAGGATTGTAACAGTATCTTCATTAAGTGAGTGATAACATATATAAATAAATGTAAATATTGGGTTGTTCGGAGAGTCATTTCGTTTTGTTTTTCGTTTTTCACCAACCAAAAACTACTGTGTAGAATTAATAGAACTTTTTCACACACAAGCCTTGCAATATCAGCTCTCAAGACATATAATGGTTATGCAGCTTAAGTGTGAAGTTGGTTTCGAAAAAACGTAATTAAGTCCTCTGATGGGAAAAAACGAAATTACTTTCCGAACAACCCAATAAATAAGTAAAAAAGAGGAAAACTTTGATTCTTATTTCGCAATCTTCTCTAAAATGGAGTAACAACAAGCATATATATTGAAACGACTTTTTTTCATTGCATGTCGGTCTCCTACATATTTCTGAAATTTTAATATTTAAATTGGGGACAACCTAAATAGCTACGCGTCATCAAAGCTGTGGAGATATGGTCGAGAATCCAAAAATCTCGTATATAAGAACTAGAATAGCCACAAAATATGTATGCATTAGAATATTTAACTAGCATGTATGTTTTTGGAAAATACTTTCTCGTGATAATTACTATGGGCATATGTAATGCTTAACCAATAGTTATTTTTAAATATGTATAGGTTACGTTAATGTTTATTTAAATATTTATACATATTGTATGATAAAGTGTTTATATTTTAATAAAATTTTCTGTAGATACTTTATTTAACCCTTAGCGAACAATTGCTGTCATATTTGCGACATTATAAATATTCTAATAAAATCGAATGTCACCATACAGATATCCTTACACACATATATTTATTCATCTTTTTTAACCCCCATTATTTTTTTTGTAACTTTCACTTCTGTACCTTTTCTATGCATATATCTGTTCATGTACTACCTGTTAATGAAAATTAATTATGCACTTTTTCCCGCTCTAGTAATAAAACAGTTAATCTGTTAAAATTCCGTCGATCTACTGGTCATTGTTCTAGAAAAATGCGCTCGTTTGTTAAGGGTTAAAATGTCTAGTGTTTGTGAGGTTTATCGCCGCACGCTGATTGTCAAGAACACGGGCAAGAAAACTGAAAAAATGGTATGCACGCCAGAGCATGATTCCGGCTTCTTCCGTATTCTTCCGCATATTCCTCTGCGTAGACGGATATACGCGAATGCAAGATTTACACACAATTAGTGAAGCCTCTTATATCTTAAGATACAAACAATTAATATATGCAACGTCGAGGAAAATGGTAAATAGAGACAATGTGCAATGAACATTGAATGTAATGTGCGTTTTCATCTTATATATATTGGAAATAGCATATTGAGGTTGATAAAAATACCAGGTTTATTTATGACTACAAATAAATTGATTGTCATTATGTCGAACATCTTGTTTACAGAATATGTGTTTGTTAGAGTTAAATGCTCTTTGCGTTTTTTTCCGATTTTATGTTTTCAACTCATTATATGTCAAAGCCAAATAAAAACATAAAAAATGCACTAATTAATTAATTTCCTACAGTAAGCTGATTAGAGAAAGAATATTTTTATTAAGTTTGTAACTTTTATAGCAGTCAGTACAACATTTAGGTACAACAATAAAAATTAAAAGTTCCACTACTTAAGTAGAAATAGTTAAAAAAAAAAACAAGCGTCCCAAAAAAGGGACGATGGTAAGTAATGGGTTAAATGATATTTGTATTTACATAACGTTTTGAAGTTCCTTATATCTGTGTAAACAGAGTGCATCTAATTTCCCATTACAGACTTATAGCGGGGACTAAACAGTTACGTTTTGCATAGGAACTCGTGTCCGGAAACGTACCGTTTCCCCACTACAAGCAAAACACCGCCACAACACACGTTGAACTCTCCCGCGTTTTCGGCGTCAATGACCAGGGTATGCGTAAGTCATTCGATGATTACCTTATGTCAAGTGTCCGCTACAGTTTGCCTGCCATTCAGTTTACCTTCTGAGCTGCCCAGAGAAGCACCAAATGTTTGACATTCATACTTACTACAGGTTTTTGAAATTAAATCCACCCTTTTGCAAATCAAGTACTTTTACATACATATTATATTTAAAAAACATTAAATAATATTAATTACATAGCAAGAAATAAAAAATTGTATTGTTATTCATAAAGTTACATAATTACATATGGAGATGAAGGTACGTATAAAAACTGTGTACAGATAATTTAGTAATTTATTCATAACAATAATTCAAGGAAAATCGTTTCTAGAGTACATTATATGTACTATATACAAATATTATACACGTATGTACATATAATCTAGTTTATAATCAGTTCTTCTTGAGTTATTATTATTATTGAATTACTGAATTAGCTGCACACAATTTTTATACATACCTTCATCTTCATATGTAATTACGTAATTGTATGAATTATAACAAAATTTTTCATTTCTTACTATACAATTAACATTACTTGATATTTTTTAAGTGTAATGTATATGTAAAAGTACTTGATTTGCCAAAGGGTGAATTTAATTTGAAAAACGTGTATAATGCCTGTAATGTCGAGCTATGATTCAGTGACAATATGTTACTGTTGAGCATAGCACACTACGCATGTTCAGATTTATTACAGATACTTGAAATTAGCCGATCATCGAATAACTTACATATATTCTGGTCATTGGCGCCAAAAACGCAAGAAAATTCAACGTGTGTTGTGATGATATTTGGTTAGTAGCGAAAAAACGATACGTTTCTGAACATGAGTTTCTATACAAAATCGAACCGTCTTCATCACCACTATAAGCCCTCTGATTCTGCAATGGGAATTTAGATACACCCTGTGTAAATGTTGACATTTTATAAATGGAATGTGTACAGAGTGAGTCAGGACCTTAGTGACAAATTCAGAGCTGCGATAAATCTCGCATTGAAGATCAATTTCAACACATGTTCTCTAATGCGTCATTGAAAAGGTACGCGACATGACCGGAAATACAGGTTTTAGCGATAATTTACACGTAAAAGGTGAACTATTCATTATCGCAGTATTCACAGTATCTAACCTAAACCTCATTGCATGTATTAATGTAAATTACATTAATGTATTAATGTAAATATAAATTCACAGTATCTACCCTAAACCTCATTACATGCATTAGATCTTCGTAACATTGATTGTCTTACTCTGATGAACAGTACAAATTTATGATACAGTTTATCAAAAGCAGCGGATATTGACATTACAGGATACTTTTAAAATGTCCTAAAAGAAATTATATATATATGTACATACATACAGATACACATACATATACAAATATATAAACTATCACATGCCAATGCAAACTTTACATTTCAATTGCATCTTTTTCATTTTTACAATTAAGTGAGATTAATTTACTTGGGTATATCGTAAAATATTTACATCAGAAAACCCTGACACTTTACCGACCGGTAGTGACTGAACAGCTTACAGATTTCCTACCGTTCATTCGACCGCGTCGCAGATACCGGCTCTGTTGAGACTCTAGTCTATCGTGCGAGAATAAATGCCCTTTTACTTATACCTATAGAAATATTAAATCAAACTTTGTGAATGTACGTACTATATTATTTGCTTTCCGTTGTTATAGAATGATTCAATCTCATCACATTTTTTATTTACATGAAATTATTATTATACGATATTTATTTTATTTAGTGGACCATGGCGAAATTTACATACAAAAGAAATTGTTTTTTTTTAATTATGTAGCTTCTACGTTGCTTTTGGATTTTTTCACTTACTTTAATCATTATATTTGTATGTTTGTTTGTCCAAATGTTTAACGTTATGTAGGGATGTGGATGTTTGCAGCTGAATGGTTGCCATAGCAATGGATCAATAGGATATCGGTCTGTAAGCACCGGTGGCAAAAATCCGATTACAAGAATATTGGTCGATAAGCAGTGGCAAAAAACCGTTCACTGATAGACTATCGGTCGGTAAAATGTAAAAAAAATAATTTTAACAGTTAATTCTATTTACCGAATCACTTCTGGTTTTTCCATGTGATATACCTACTGTAGCTTTGGTGGTCCGTAATCCACCTTAAATAGTAGGTTTTAGGCCAAATGACTTTAGCAGTCAGTGCAGAACACAAATGTAAAAAAAAATCTATTTACAAAAAACTTACAAGAGCTATTCAAACTTTATGAAGATCTGAAGAAATCTTTGAACTTTCTTAAATACATCAAGCACATTAGTGGTTTTTTTTATCTTTGACAACACAAAACAAAAATACTTATACCCAGGGTAATATTTCGTAATACATCTATTACGAAAAGTTAAACAGCATAATTGTTTCGAAATTTTCAATATAAAATTTTATGAAAATCATAAATAACGTTTAAAGCGGCTAATCGCCTCTGTACTACTGTGCATTCAAAAGTAGCCAAAGCGAACTGATTTTAATTAACATTTTGAACAGATATAGATCCTAATATAAAAAAATATAATATTTCTGCATCCTTCTGCATATTCATATAAGCCAAATATACACGCGCAAAATTTGGAATTTAAAAAAAAACGAAATTTAACAAATTTTTTCCGTACTCCACATATACTTTCTATAGTTTAAAAATGCAGCCTACCTTTAAGTACTCAATTAATATCGAATGTATATTCACAAATGTATGCAGCAATAAAGCTACGTAAAATAAGTAATTTACACAATATAAATAAAGTTTGTCGAAATAAACAGGTATACTGAAAATTGTATAATTCTTAAATATTATTATATTAAAAAAGAATTTACAAACAACATATTATAAACAATCATTCTTGGAGTTATTCATCTAGGTTTCTGATATATGAATTTTACTTTTCCAAGACTTTCTGAACTAGACTTTTGAAAGGTGACTTAGAACAAAAGGTTAAAGCTTAATATAAAGTCTTATATACTTGTCTAAGACGGAGAATCCACAAATGTGATACATAACGTAAGATTAGAACTTGCAATACGGATTCCCGATGTGAGTAATTTATTTGACCCAATTTTTTAACATAAATGCTTCTTCTGGGCTTTAAAATAAACCTTCTTTACAATTATATCTTATTACACATAACATTCCAAAGTAGATCACCTTTCACCAACTCCACACGTTGAAAAACCTTTACAAATGATATAAAATAAATCAACGACAGAGTGCGGCATGGGAGAAACACATTCGCAGTTCGTAAATGTTCTGTGCAGCGTTTCAGTTAACGCACGTATTGCCGTAGAGCAATCAAATTCTACTACGATTTAGTGTGATGACGGGAGGCCGTATCTTACTTCTACTTCAAAGAGTTTCACGAACCTCTCACATAAAAGAAAGAAGCAATAGTAAGGTGCAATTCCGAGAGAAATTAAGATTGGCACGTAAATTGCCCGAGAGTAAACGATTAACTTAATTGAAAAATATTTTAATGACGATCAGCAAGTCACAATTTTCAATAAAAAGCACACGCTTTTTGAAACGTCCAATGTGTTTATCCATAAATGAGCCATTTATTTTCAAAGTCGTCGAAGTCCATTTACCAATTACTTTTTGTGGCCCGTGATTACGTGTACAACTTGAAATTATCTATCATAAATAAGATTTGTGGATAAGTATATACAGAGTATATACGATAATTTTGGATACATAAGTTTTCGCAATTGATTTAACAATTGAAACCATTATTTTGAATGTGGCTTAAGTCCAATACATTAATGATAATGTTCAAACATGCGGATTTTCAAATGTCCGAAGACAATGGTGTGCCATTTTAATTAATTACTATTAATTAACATACTGTTTGCACGGAAGATTATTATAAAGTTATCAAGAAATGCTGAAATTTTCTATAAGATATCAATAAATGAGAATGCAAAATTAAAAATCTTGAATTAATTACCACGTCGGGGTAGACGAAGAAAGTTCAAAAATATTGCATTAACACCACTTTATAAAAATCTAAGACAAATCACAACAGTGAAATACAAAGACATGCTGGACTTATTACGATATACATCACTTCAAATCCTTCCCGCGTACACAAAATATAGATGAGCAGTAAATTTGTATGTAATTTATATGATCAGATTTTCTAAATTGCAAAAATTGTATTTTTAAAGTGTTGTAAAAAAATATAAAAGAAATTAACTATCGTTTTTCAATTTGATTAATTTTTAAATATGTTAATTCAAATTCTGTAATAAATCTATGTGTTAATTTTGAAAGTGGCTTAGCTCCCCTTGTGGCAAGAAATACATATAATATACACACTTAATAATTGAAATGAACTAACACAGATATAATGTACACAGCACATACTTAATAATTGCTATTATTTGAATAGTAATTGTAAATTGAACTCTCTTACATACACATAAGCGGTGTGACAAATTGGATACCCTATACGTATATTTTTAATTTCATTCAAACGCAAACTCTTCAGTATGTCAATTTGCATATAAATGAACTAAGACCACGTTCAAAATAAACAGTTCACATATAGATCGATTTTTTGTAGATCTTACATGAACCGCTTATAGTCATTAGAAAGATACAACTAATAAGCTTCTTCAACTTTTTAATGGTCAATATTGCACGAAAAATCGTAAATATGAAATCACATATTACGCTTCGTATTAAGTTGATGCAGGTTATATCGTATACAGTTTGCAATTATAAGCTTAATCGAACTTCCTGAGGTAGATTGTGATTAAGAACAGTTTGTGTTGTGTTTTCTTTTTGTAGCTAGTAGCTTCAATCGAATCACGTAATAGAATTTCATCGAAGTGCAGAACGTTTATGCCCTTTTTATCATACAAATGTATATTCCTGCTGTATCTCACGCCAGCTGTAGAATAATAAGGGCAATGCTTATATTCAGCTCAGCATTTTGTTATACCTGCCAACTACCGGTTCGTGAACAAATTCATGAACATAAGAGACACGAGAATAGATGTATTCTCGTAATGGAAAGTGTATCGGTGGCATGCATTCAAATCCAGACGTTAGCCATTTAATATTCCGCTAAACGACCGCAGTGGGTGCCTTAGTGCATAATTATACTATCAGTTAGAAATTTCTACGAACAAATAGCTTTCATTGCGTGCAATATCTTAGTGTGATCATGGGACACAGATCATCAGAACTATTTTATCTATAGAATCTCTAGGAACGTTAAAGAAAAAAAAATGTACATGTACTTACAGCAGTTTTTATATAATAAATAAAACGCAGTGTCTTAAAACAAACATGTATATTCGCATTAACACTATCTACTGTTTTCTTGTACTTGTACTTGTATAAGTGTATGGAAAAAATGAGAGAAAATCATATCTATCACTATGATCTTTATAATACAATATCACAAAAATTCTAAAGTATTATTTACGGTCGTGTTTCAAATATTCTCGTAAAATATTTTAAATATCGAAAAGATAGCACACAAATATAGCAAACTTCATTTTATCAGACAGACAATCTACATACATAAAGTGTTATAAAGTAAAATGTTGTTTTTCTTCACCAGTCACAAAAACGAAATAATAATCTATATACATTTAATTATTAGTATATCTGATTGGTGAATTGATAACTGATTATTTTCGTGTATGCTCTACATTGTATTGATTGCGGAAAAAGCATACTTTCTATCACAAGAATAACTTAATTTTTTAATACATCTTTCAAATTTCGTGTCAGATATTTATTACAAAAGTACATAATTGGAAATGTTAACGAGTACCTTTAATCGTGACATTCTTCACGGGTTAAAAAGAATCCTTTCTTTCATTGCATTTATTCATATACGTGATACTTAGGGGAGAGTTATCAAAATGATACTACCTAAAGGATTTTTGATATATCTATTAAACAACATACATTTTTATTTGCAATTATACTTTTATCTTTGCAAAAACCCTCTAAATGAATATTCTACGTATAAAATAAAGTTAAAAGAGTGATTTGAGTAATTTTAGAAAACGTTGCAAAAGTTCGATTTAGGACACCTATGTCTTAAATCGTGCTGCTATCTTTCCAAAATCGTACGTGCCTTATTTGACAATAATTTTAATTGAAGAGTATATCATTTATTTTTTTTTATTATATTGAAAGACAACAGTATCAAATCAAATAATCATAACAATTTTTAATAAAAAATATGAAAGAAGAAATTGAAATAATAAACTCTTAAAAAACATTAAAAGTAAAATATATTACAAACACTTTGAACAATAGTATATTTAGTCTTCTTTCAATACTACTGCGTTCATACACCGTGATTTCTATTATCTATGCTTAAAAAATTCAAAATGAAAATATAGTAAATTTAAATGTCAGTGAATTTTTAGTAAAAATTTAGACAAATTTTAACGTAATATCTTAAGTTGTTGTTGTTACGATTTAATTGCGTTTCAATTGTGGTATGATTTAGGAAACTAAGCAAACTGATCAAAATATTATTTATTTAACCCATAAATTGTAGAAATTATATTATAAACTTACTATAAAAATGTTATATTACATATCTTGCAATGAAAATAGAAAATGTATTAATCAATTATAGTATTTATTTGAAACTAGTCTTCAAATAGTTGGTTAAAGTTTACAATAAACTTACTTGAAATCTCCCGGTTTATACAAGTTAACACGAAATCAATCGAGATAATGCAACCTGCCATTTATATTACTGACTTCATACACCTATTATATTTTTACTACTAAAAGGCGAAAACATTAATCGGTTACCAAAAAAATTAACTGGTATGATTTAGGTGACCAGTACGCATTAGGCAACTCCCCCCTACTACAAATACTCTGCTCAATAAGAATGCGACACGTTATATAAAAGGTAATTTTCATAAAATAAGAAAAAATATCTCCATTTCTTGGTGAAAAAAATTTTAAAGAACAGAAGAGAGATCAATTCGCCAGTATATAAGTTTCTCTTAACTGCTATGTTTTCATTACCGATTAACGACAGGTGTCTTTCACACCTGCGAGTAGTTACTGGCCATTCATCACCATGCTTCTACCTTCTATGACACGTCTTTCTCTTTTTACTCTCTACCAGTACAATCATCCCTTTCCTACTTCCGACAATAAATAGCTTGGCCTATTTTCCCATTGAAATCATAACCCGATTGCCAATCGTGAATTATAAACAAGGGCAACGAATGTAATGCGTCGAACAGATAATGTTCTTATTCTTCGTGTTATAATAGAAGTTAATTAAGATATACTTGTACTCCTCGTTTAGATCAGTGTGGAAAAATTCACGGTTTACCATGTTACAGCTATTAGCCGTTTTCAGTAGCTTTTACTTCAGAGGTCCAATTACCGTGCGGCTCATTAATTATATTTATCCTATGAATTTTCTACGCTTTCTGCACGCCGATTCCAAATGTGACCCATTTATATGACATGTACGATTAAGGAATTAATATCAAGTCCACCGGGTGATAGTAAATACGAATATTCGCTTAAACCGCAATATTTATTTAACCGATTTATGTGTCAATTAATGCGACATTATGCTGAATTTATTGAAAGTCGAATCACGGAGCGAAACGCGATCGAATAGTATGCGAAAAACTAGCGAAGGACAGAATCGTATAGCACGCCACTGATATCACTGAATGCGTGACTAATACAACTGGAAAGCTGCTCGAGAGTATGTTGATCTTATTACAAATACCATTTAAATTATAGCCTTGTGATACCGTGATAAATCTTTAACGACCCTCATGCCTATTCTTGATAGTGTTCTACACGGATTATTTCGTCGAACGAGATAAAAATCGATCAAAAGCTATACCGAATAAAAATCAAATGTACGAAGAGATATACCTAATCTCGATAAGACGATAATTAAATTAATACATGCTTTTGGAGTATTTCATAATTATTGGCTATACATGATAATTATAGTTTTATCTTCTATTTTGTTATATGTTGCAGCGGTTCTTAAATTGTGCATAATACTGAGTTAATTAAATACATGCTAGCCTATCAAAAATGTCGAGGCATATTTCATGTGGTTATATTTTCCTTGGTTTTAAGTATAGCCTGTATTAATAAACAAGCAAACGTGTCAAGTACATACGCCTGAGACTTCGCGGCACCTAATTTTAGTCTCAACTCTTCAGTAACCGAAGAATAAAAACTTACGACAAAAACTGTATGCTATTAAGAACAAATAAATAAATACATAATTGAAATGCGGTAAAATATTATTTTCAACAATTCTTGTATGTATGAAAGTAGAAAAATGAATATAAAATTGACCTCTTACATACTATACTTTAAGGTGTATTGATCGAGCAGAGAATACTCTACCCCTTTTCAAATAGATTTCATTCGTATTAAAAACAATATTTTTCCACAGTAGGTTTGCGTAAGTTGAAGGTTTCTCTAAAATGGAGAGATTCGAAAAAATTTCGACCGATTCGTTGTTCACGGTCGTCTACGATGGCTTTTAAAACCGGTCGAATGAGAACGGAACACGAGAATGCACGAGAGGATCGGTCAAACGAGTTGCAAGAGAAAAGCGACGTTCCCACTGCAACAGGACACCGACTACGCTGCGCTTGTATTGCATTTTACACAAATGTGTATGCAGTGCGTATCCGCGTCCCGTCACAAGTTGGGTGGATGTATCGAACGTAACGCGATACGCCCTGAGAACGACATAAGAACACGCGAATTAAATGTGGGGAAAGTGCGTGAAAATCTTTCTGACGTTGAACACCACGTATGCACCTTAAGGTCCAAAGCGTACGATTGCATGGATCAAGGGGCTGTAAATATAAACTTCTTTTCCTCTTAAGTTAGACAAGAGAGAAAGGCAAGTATGTTTAGAATGCAACAATTTATTTGAGATGATAGGTAAATGAAAAAAGGGACGTTATACTTGGCTGTTCAATAAGTTCGCGAAGCGCTATTTATTTGTCAAGAGTAGAACTAAAGCTTCGATGTCATTGTAATATTTCATGTTTCATAAGAAATTTAACCAAATTTTCAATATCTTTTTGCAAAATTTTAAATAAAGTTTTGGGTTTGAAAAATCTGTGTGCACAATGGATGCCGCATGCAACAAAAACGCATTTGAATACGACTTTGTCAACATTTGGAGTGCTTTTCTTAAAGTCACTTTAGTTTAAACTCTTTAACTTTCATTTAAAGTCATTTTTACAACTATAAATCAGTTTCTTAATTTGCCTTCCATGAATTTATTAAACAACCTAGTACTCATTGTTTCTTCATTTTAATTTTTTACTCCTTACATAAAACTTATCAAACCAAATAACATTTACTTGGAAAATACTTGCTTACTTTGTATTATCAAAGAGTATATGTATATTGCAATATAACAAACATACATGCCAGTTGCGATTCATATTTTTATACGAGGTCAGACATAATTTCCTCAGCCGTAATTTCATTATCAACCTAACGTACGTGGCAATTGCGAAGAAAGAGATAAGAAATCTTGAACAATATTCCGACTGGTTGGGTAAGATTAACAAGAATTCTTCGCCCGCGCAGATGTCTTCGACGGATAAAACGATAAGACAGTATATCCAGTCAGAGAAGAATCCGCTTATATGAAACTCTAAGGGAAGGAGAACGCCGACAATTTCTGTCGCGCAACGCCTACGCGAATGACGAGTAGTCATTGTCTGGAGGGCTTTCGTGCCGATTCGAGGGCCTCTTCCGTCAAAATCAACAGTACAGGTTTTTCAGATTAAATTTAACCTTTTACAAATGAAATTCACCTTTTTGCTAATAAAATTCACCCTTTTGCAAGTCAAATACTTGTACATATATATAACATTTAAAAAACATCGAATAGTGTTAATTACATCGCGAGAAATAAAAAATTTTATAATTTACACAATTAATTAACTACATATGGAGATAAAGGTATGTATGAAAACTCTGTGGAAATAATTCAGTAATTCAGTAGTAATAATAATTCAAGAAGAACCGTTTATAGACGAGATCATATGTACTATATATATATGTATATTATTCGGTAAAACGACCAAAGTAGTCGATGCCGGAAATCCAACAACAACAACATATATTATATACATATGTACATATAAACTAATCTATAAACGGTTCTTCTTGCATTATTATTATTGAATTACTGAATTATTTGCATATAGTTTTTATACATACCTTTATCTACATATGTAATTACGTACCTGTATAGATTATAATAAAATTTGTTATTTCTTGCAATATAATTAACATTATTTGATATTTTTTAAGTGTAGTGTATGTGTGAAAGTACTTGATTTGCAAAAGGGTGAATTTAATTTGAAAAACCTGTATTTAGTGAGAGAACGATAAAGGCCACACAATAAAAAAGGACGGGCAAAAGAAAGAGAGCTCAAAGAATTACGAAAAAAAACTCACCCGCGACTCTCATCGATTTCGATAAAATTGAGAACAAATCTACTGTATGCGTAATCGTAATTACCGATGAAAGTAAACAGCTAGTTATGACAGAAATACGTATAAATTTTGAAAAAAAATATCGTACAGTCCGATATATCCATGCACTGAAGCGCTTCATTTGAAGTGGCAAGCCAACAAAATTCGTATTTTTGGTCCCACATTCACATTTCGCCACAGTAACTTTTTCTTTTTTCGCTAATTCAAAATAATAATTACACCAAACTTTACAATCACGACAATGCGAATATTCTACGAATTTGGTGCACCTCTTTATTCGGATGTTTTGCCCAATTGACCACGCATTTACGACTCTAATTAGGGTCACGCTTATTGTACATACAGACGTGTTAGCCTACTCGATTTCATTGAAATCGGTGAGGATCGTAGGTGAGACTCCGTTTGTCAGTCGCGGAGAAGAGGTCGATGGCCGATACGAAGCCACCGTAAACGGCGAACAAAGCTGACCCGTTGTTAACGTGCTTAATGACCACCACCGCTGGATTTCTTTCTCGCGTCGATCCGGGCAAATAAGATGCTCAGAATAAGTCGGCTACACAGCCAGCCGAGGCCGTAATGGAAAAACTGGCGGCGGAGTGCCGCTTCATTTGCCGCACGAATGCACGTGGAAATTCTTCGTGCACCGAGTGTTGCGACAGATAGCTCAGAAATTAGTGAACTCGATCATTATGCTGTTACTACAATCAACGGCGAATTTAGCTACTCGGCGTACGTACTAGGTTGTTCAATAAATTCCTGGAGCGTCGACTATTGATCAATAATAGAACTAAAACTTCACCGTTATTTTAATATTGCACGTTTCGTGAGAAACTCATCCAAATTTTCAATATTTCTTTGCAATATCTGAAATAATGTTTTGGATTTCAAAGAGCTGTGTGCACTGTGGGTACCGCATTCGCTAACGATGTGACTTTGTGAGAAAGATTTGGAGCGTTTTTTTAACTTTTACAGTCTTTAACTTTTAGTTTAACTTTTTAGTTTAAAATGTTGAGCTTTCAAAGTTATTTTTACAACTATAAATTCGTTTTCTGATTTTCGTTCGGTGAACTTATTGCACAACCTAGTACCGACATGGAGACGAATTTTCCACCTTCTTATTTCAAGATAATTAATAAATTGTAAAAATGGATAAATTGATAGTAGTAGATAAATTGTGTAATAAATTGATTAATATTATTAATCACAACAAATAAAGTAATAAATAATATTTACCATTGGTTTACACTCAACTCTCCTGGTACTTTACAATTACTCTACGTATCACCTATAAATATCTGCACCGACATAAGATCACATGTAACTGGCATCGTACGCCTAAATTTCTCAGCATGAAAATGATTAAAAACAAGACAAAATTCTTATTTTGTATTATATAAACTTATCTAAATAAATATTATTCCATGTGTTATTAAATGTGTTAAAATTGGGTTAAGTATGAAACGCCGAAATATTCGTTCAAGGTATGTCTCGCAAAGATTGTGGAGACGATATTTTGCCTTTTGAGTACTAATGGAGCTATGTATCGAATATTATATTAAATATTTTTTGTTATGTAATTTTATTTTATTCTATCTTTATTATATATATA
>JBCFXI010002225.1:0-27477 GCA_038496175.1 Ampulex compressa | reverse complement strand
AGAGCTGATATTGCAAGGCTTGTGTGTGAAAAAGTTCTATTAATTCTACACAGTAGTTTTTGGTTGGTGAAAAACGAAAAACAAAACGAAATGACTTTCCGAACAACCCAATATTAAATATGTAATATATAGGTTACCATGAAAGACCGAAATCCAGAGAATGTCGACATTCACTGGTGAATGTCAGAAATATTTGCTGAATACATCGGTGAAAGATGGAATATTTCATTACATTCTTGTACATTCGCACTCTCACCGGTGTATGTCAACAATCACAGATATGCTCTGGTGGAGGTCCAAAAAAGAGTGATTTTTTTATTACTATTATTTTCTTTTCTCATATAGAATGTACTGTGTTTTAAATTCTTGGTCTCTCCTCTGAGAAAGAGATACGAAAAAGTTACGTCACCCTTTTGACGTTTTATAACGACTGAATTACGGAGAAGAAAATATAAACCTCCGTCATGTTCAACGTTCACCATTAGTGCATGTTGAATGTCGATATTTACCAGTGTAAGTCAGAAATAAGGGTATTTAGCAAATATTTTTGACTTTTACCGGTGAATGTCGACATTCTCCAGATTTTGGTCTTTCACAGTAACATATATATTGTAACCGTACATTATATCCTGTACGGCTACATATGTACAAATCTCCTATCCCACAGAACAATACATCAGTGCAGCCCATCTAATCGGTGAGCCGCAAGGGGAATATCCCTCCTAGGAAACAGAAACGGCCAATGCGCATGCGCTACTCCTATTCCACTTTTCGGCATCGAGTGAAGGAACAATGGATCGACCCATAGATCGGCATTCGGTTTTCGGTAGTCAATTAAATCTGCAATGTTTAATAGAACTCTTGAGTTTACAAATAGAACTTCGAATTCAGATCACACATCGGATATAGAAGTCTTAGAAAATTAGTAAACGATAAACGACAGATAGCTGAGTGAAACCGACTTTCGGGTATCGAGTAAAACCGCTAGTATCCGCGGCTGTTACGAGCGCCTCCGTGAGAGATCAATCCCACAACACTAATGGTTTTCTTTATTTTAGAAAAAATTCCTAAATCCTTCCCGCGACTCTAACTCCTACATATTCTCGGGAACGAGATTTTAACTGAGTTCACGTACGTGTGTTCTTTCAAACGATTTTCAACCTGTTAGTGCACGGACGCGAGTTCTCTGTAATCTCGAGAAGGCAATTTCTGCTCTCTCAAAGAAGTTGTCCCACTTACCGGTGCAGTAAAATACACTCCTCACTATTCCCAAAAAGAGGCACGTCCAAAAAAT
Organism: Ampulex compressa; assembly: GCA_038496175.1. NCBI lineage: Eukaryota > Metazoa > Arthropoda > Insecta > Hymenoptera > Ampulicidae > Ampulex > Ampulex compressa. Next base: position 26,183 of record JBCFXI010002225.1, on the reverse strand, counting down.
CCTTCACACATATCATCGTTAGGTTAATATTGTTGCGCCGGGAAGCGCTCGCTGCCGAATTCATAACACTAAATCAACACAGTTAACAATGAAAGGAACGAGGGTATTTATTTGAATACAATATGTTCGCACGAAGACGAGATCGCGTCCGGCAAACTCGAAGTCGATGCGCTGTCTCTCTCGAGTCTTCTGTTGTCAACAAGCCCGTTGACAACCGTCGCTCTGCAGACGTAACGCGGCATCTTCAGTCGGCGTTACAATATTATTCCGGAAGGAGAACAAGAGGAGGTTTTGAGTCTCTCCCTCTCCCCCCCCCCTCTCCATCTCTCTCTACCTCTCTCCCTTTCGCCCTTCCTCCCTCTCGCATTATTTAAATTCTTCAAGCGTTTTCGTGGATGAATACGCACGAGTGCAAAAAAAAACAGTTTATGGATATATGTTCTCCTAAACGCTTGCTCGTGTTAGGATTCGTTCAGGGCAAATAAATTATTTATATGCTCTTAGCGGGCACTCCATGCACACATTTAAAAAAATGTAATTCTCTATCCAGTCTTGTAAAGATCAAAATTCGGGTTCCAGTCCAGTTATCCCAGTGTCCGTTTCTATTTCACACCAATTTTTCTTAATTTGATATAACTCACCATCTTATTCTTACAATTTTCTAATATCAACTTAATTATAAATTTAGAATGTAGTATCCATTTTTAAATATTGAGCCACGCAACAGTGACCAGAAATGATAAATATTCCGAACATAATAAGATGAATCTTCGACTGAATTTCTAGCTCTGTAAGATCAGATGTAGAATTCAATAACAAAATAAAAATCTGTAGAATGGACGTTCGCTAAGACCACATAGATCTTTTATTTGTCGTACATATCAATTTATTTTGTAAATTTAATATTTTTGAACATAACGATTAAAAACTAATATGGTGTAAAATACAAATTTTAGATCAACCGTAAAACCGGGCAGAAGAATTATGGAATAATATTTCGTCAATGTATATTGGCTAGTGAAATGAGTAAATGTTATTTACGTTTATTGATAATATTTCAGATAGAAATCAAGTTTTAAAGATTGTCCTACAACAAAATTGAGTAAATATCGTTATTAATACTAACATCCGGTGTTAAATTTGACTGAGATAATGATCCAAAACATAAATTATCTAGAGTTCAAAAATATTGATTGCATTATGATCCAAAAGTCTGCATATATACTATTCTCTTCTACAATCCTAAAATTTAAATCGTATTAAAAACTTCCGGAATTCTTTAAAGTATTTAATTAGATTCACAATAAAAAGTCAAAGTCAGCATTAAAATTACGATTATCCAAACAATTATCACGTATTCCGTTCACATTTTTTTCACCGTTATACGAATTAAGCAAAAAAACAATGCAATAAAATATTGAAAGAAACGTAATTTTTTCAAAATATGTGCGCATACGTGTTTAACGCTACATTTCTCACGTAGCAAATAAGTCCGATGAATCATCACTTATAGTAGTCATCAATCCAGAGTTACGACGAGATAAACAGATACAGTTACGTCTTATCTATGAATCACATTACGTCCAGCCAAAACCATCCGGTATATCTATAGCATACGAGTAAATCAGAAGCATAGGTGAATATCGCACGGGCTAGGGCGTTCGACATGATCCGTGTCCCGCTACGTTAGCCTGCGCCTAGCGTAATCCGTGAGCTGAAGGAAAAGAAGAGTAGGAAGCGAGACTCAGCACCTAACCCTGTTGCTTTATTCACGCTCCAACATAAATAAGAAGGATTGTTTGTCCACTCAGAACAAATTGTACACGTCTGTTCACCGCTACTTCTAAATAAACTGACTTTCTCGTCAAAACGTAAAATACAAGAAAGTATCGTCTTTTCTTTTGTAACGACGGGATATTATAAACCTAATATCAATGTGTAATTGAAATCGAACATCCATAACATTTTTCTTTTCCCGTGGCAGCGAGAAGATTATTGTATGCCAAAAAGAGTGAGCTACAGAATATTTTAGACGACTTACAAGATAACTTACTAGATAAAGGTATTATATGTAACAGCAATTTGAAATTTATCCCTTCAATTATTCTGATACAGAAGAAAACACGTTTTTATGTAAAGACGTCAAACCGTTCACCAAAGAGGCAGTGTCTCGTACAATTTCGTTTACAACGATTTCGTTGTATACCCAATTTCGAGTACATTGGGGATCACGAACATTGACAGCCTGTATACCGCTAAAAAATGATTAATGTGGCGATTGCCAGGGTGTTTTAATTGAACCAATGGAAAATATCCCGACATCCCTTATATCTGGGAAACCACTTAAAGATATTGAAACGGATATTTCGCCTATTGATAGAAAATAAAGTTATTTTGAGGGTAGATAAATATAAAGTTTTGTTTACAACGATAGAATATTCAGGATATTTGATAAGTGTAGGAGGCATGAGTTCTACTGAAGCAAGTGTTGATGCCGTATTAAAGTTTCCCGTACCAGAATGTACACACCATGTATAGAGTTTTCTGGGACTGTCTTCCTATTTTCGAAAATTTATCAAGTGTTTTTCCATCATGGCTAAACCGTTGCATAATTTATTAAAGAAAAATAAAAATTTTAATTCATTTAATTTTAGTTAGACACATTTGAAAAACTTAAGCAAGCAATGATAAGTGCACCTATACTTTCCGTTTACAGTTTTACCCACTTCGCTCTCTCGAACGTGTTATGTCGAGACGATGATATTATTCGTATACAGTGACAGACGAGTCATCATCTCGCAACGCCATGTCTCTTGTGCGATGCCATGGATCTGTTATCCTGTGACACCAATACCGTTCGTGCAATGCTACAACATAACTCGTGTGCCTCATAATTAGATTAAGAGCTTGAATTCGAAAAAGTATTTATTCCGGAAACAGCACAGGAAAAGAAAAACATTTATTTGAGGATATTTGGAATTTATCGTTCCTCCATGTGATATAATTCAAAACAAGGTGTTGCACAACATCACGATTTATAAATTTACAATATCACATAATGTAATATCACAATTTACAACAACACCTTGTTTCTTTGCGGCTAGATTTCGTTTTGCATCATACTGAAATCATCATCCTGAAATCAATGTTTTTCGCTTCTTGTACCATTTTCGAAATGAACACTTTTTGAAATTAAAACTCTTCATTCGATAATGAAGGGCCCGAGATATGTTGTCGGTGGCATTGCACGAACGGTATTGTCACCGCGACATAATACATCCGAAAAAGCGAAGCGGTTAAAGATTTAACAGAATTGTATTACAACGGCAACTCCGTAGGATTTGGTGTCGTCCTTACGTAGAGGAAAAGCGATCTTAAAATGCATCCGGTGTTCTGTTTTTTAAAACGCACCATTGAAACAGAAAATAAATACCACAGCATTGAGCTTGAAACTACGGTGTCACAAACTATCTGCGACTGTCGAATTTATGTCGTGGTCTCGCGCCTTCCCGATTTCTTTTCCGAGATTTTAAGATGAAATTTGCAGTTTTGCGTCAAGCGTGTCTACGAGACACTCCCCTGGGATGCGGCAAATTGACTAACGATTTTGGGTGAATTTTGAAGGTTGAAGAAGAGCATCAACAAAACCTCCTTTCACAATAAAGAATTTTATTAGTTTCTCAAATTTAAGTTGAAAGGCTCAAATTCGAGTTCCTGTCCACCGCGAAGTTTACGTTTCGGCTGTTTACTCATCAAACCGATCGACCGCTTGGGGTCCGCCGATACGTAAAATGAATGCCCCTCAAGCTTTCCGAAAACGATTTAGATCAGGACGAAGCGTGGTCCTTGATAATTTTTCAATAGTCAAAATGAATGCGCCTCAGAATGATCAAGAGAATCTTAAGCTTCGGTGTCCCTATGACATTCTCAATCTATCGATACACAAAATTAATGCGCCTCAGATAGTTTACAAATATCGTGATATCCACTACTGGATGGAAAAAAACTCGATTAAGAATATTTACAGGAATGATCGAATCTTACTGGTTAAAACTTAAGCGCAGGGAGATCGAGACTGTCGCGAGCCTTACTGTGGCGTCTAACGGTAATGAATACTCGAATAGTAGCGATCGCCGTGCCCAAAAGCATCGATATATATGTAACCTGGCTCAATTACTCCTTGAAATCAACCACTCGACCAATGTTCTATGAAGTTTATTTACATAAATTAGATGATAATATATAATACTACAAAAATCAATATACAATCTTACCTATGAAAATTGGTTTTCAACTCGTCAATTTAGGCGTTAAAAATTACACAGATCAAATTGTACAGAATGAACTACGTGCATTACTAAAAATACGAAGGTCGTTTTCCAGATCCGTCAGTTTACTTCCAAAATCAATCATGCCAATAGATTCATGCTAAACGGAAAGTTTACCCGTTTACACATATAGGTAGTACCATAATACCCTTCCGGTTTTAGGCTATTTATTCAAATCTTCATAAAATTAGTTATAATCATCGGATTTAGGTTAAATATGCGCCGTTTTGTTCGATAACTTGTTGCCAATGAGATTCCAACTTCATTATACCCCGTTCGTAGAAGCTTACTTCCCTATTGGCAAAAAACTGGGACAGCCAATCTCCGCAGACCTCTCTGGAGGCCAACTTTTTATTACCAAGCGCATTCGCCATGGACAGGAACAGGTGGTGATCACTTGGTGCCAGGTCCGGACTGTAAGGTGGATGCATCAGGACCTCCCATCCAAGCTCTCGGAGCTTCTGCCGCGTCGCAAGCGATGTGGGAGACCTTGCGTTGTCCTGATGGAACAAGATTTTGCTTCTGTTGATCAATGCAGGCCGCTTTTTAGCCAACGCTTGTTTTAAGCGATCCAGTTGCTAACAGTACAGTACCGAATTGCGCGTTTGGCCATACTCGAGGAGCTCATGGTGGATGATTCCCTGATAATCCCACCAAACACACGGTAAAACCTTCCTGGCCGTTAATCCTGGCTTGACCACCGTTTGGGCTGCTTCGCCAAACTTCGACCACGACTTTTTGCGCTTAACATTTTCGTACGTGACCCATTTCTCATCGCCAGTTACCATACGCTTCAGAAAAGGGTCGATTTTGTTCCGATTCAACAGCGATTCGCAGATGGAAATTTGGTCCATAATGTTTTTTCGCGGCACCCAAATATCCAACTTTTTTGTAAATCCAGCGGCCTTCAAATGTCTTTTGATCGTTGTGGGTGGTACATTCAAATCTTCTGACATCATTTTGACTGAGATATGGCGATCTTCCGCGATTTTTTCAAGAATTCCGTCGACATTTGTAGTGAGTGGTCTTCCTCCGTGGTAATGGTCGTCGGTGTCGAAATTTCCTACTTTAAATCGTCCAAACCATTCTTCCACCGTACGAAGTGATACAGTTCCATCTCCCATAACATCATTGATCTCTTTGTGCGTTTGTGCAGCCTTTTTGCGTTGAACGAAAAAAAATTTAAAAATTCCACGAATATCTCGGTTGTTTGCTTCCATTTTTGAACGGCTTTATTCCGAAAACTATTCAACCAAACCAAACAAACTGAGCGTCGTGTTTTGGCTAATGACATAACCTTTCACACACAACATAATATTGCTCGATAAGACATAACATACATCTTCTACAGCTATCGAAACGACATCTTTCAAAAAACCGGAAAGGTATTATGGTCCTACCTATTATATATATTGTCTAATTTTTTCTTTTTTTTAATTAATTTTTCGGCACCGACTGCTAAGGTCATTTGGCCTAGGACCTACTGTGTTTAAGGTGAGTGCCGAACCATCAGAGCTACAGTATACATATCACATAGAAAAACCAGAGGAGATGGGCGGTATTCGAAGCCGGGTCTACCGCGTGGCAGTCTGAGCCTCTATCCACTTCACCACCGTAGTTCCTATATTGTCTAAATTCAACCCCTCTTTAGCCTAAAAATTCCAAGGGTATGACGAGGTCCTGCACGTGCGTCGGTGGCATGTGCCTTAGGTTTTCGTTTATCTGAGTGTTCTAGAGTCCTAGGTGTCGACAATGAATAGATGCCCCCCCCCCTCTCCCCCTCTCCCCATCTCTCCCTCTCTCCCACTCTCTGTGAGTGTGAGTGTGAGTGTGAGTGTGTGTGTGTATCGTTGGTTAAGCGAATGTCGCTGGATATCAATTATTGGGTGATCCGTGGGCAACTTTGCGTTCCGTGGGTAATTTTGATTCCCGTGAGCAACTACTGCTCCCGGATATGGTGCCGTTCCCAAAGGCAGATCACCTCGCCGTACGCGGTTTTCGGACGGCGACTAGTTGGGTGGTATCACGGGATCCGAAGTCAAGATTCAAGAATTGAGGACTCGCGATGTAATAACTATGTGCATATTTCCATTATGAATAACAAGATTGGTTATGCATGAATTGCTTAGTGTAACGAACTTCTTCGATTGATACGATTAGTGGCTACCGTTATCCTGAGAGATTGCTTATCGAATTGTACTACAGTGTCGATTAATAGAATTCTTTGATACAATTCTTGGCTACCTTTAGTTTGAGGGATTGCTTATTGGCGTATACGCACATGATATTCGACCAAAGCTTTTGTATGATTCTCAGTTACCTCTAGTTGAGGGATGGCCTATCGATGTGTACTCGCGTATTGTTGGAATAGAAGTTCCTAATCATTAGAAGAACATTAGTTATTTAAATAACGGTCCCGTTAAGCGTTTTTCGCATTTGTTAATTAACTTTTACCTGAGCAAGCATTTGTTCACTCGATGTTTTATGATTATTTTGACCAGATCCTTGCCTGGTCACCCTGTGCTTGAGTTTTCTATAGAGTAATAAAACATGTGGTGACCACTCACTCAGGTATACCTCGCCGTTAATGTCCGAATCAGTAACACTGCTTATTTAAAATAAATTCTTATTTTATTCCATGAGATCAGAGTGTAATTTGTACAGTGGACAAAGATATTCCAGGATAAAAGTTCACTTATGCATCGAATCAGTTCAATCATATTTATTGCAGATAATTTGACTTAGAGAAAAGACAAAATAAAAGAAACCAATAGATGGTATGCGCCCGAACGTCCCAACACACAGTACGAATATATAATGTCACCGATATACAGGAATCAGGCTTAGACTGGTTCGTATTTGTTATATAAAATTATAATAAGTACTTATCAGATGGAATAGAAATTACGGTAGAAATTTGAAAAAAAACAGGTGCACAACTACTGAATTATTGGCAACGCGTTAGAGTATTACTAAATATATGGACAGTGTCGGCAAGCGATTGACCTGTCCTACTCGTGGCTTTGACACATTTACATAGGTCAGCTACGTATAAGAGATGCTCTCTTTATCTTCCGTAGAGGTGTTTGATTCCTAAATGGCATAAAATTTTTTGCTCGGTGGATTCCTACCATTTAATGACGCACACACTTTCTCTCGCACACTACAAAGCCATACTACAAATCGGAGTGTCCGGTGTAAGCTTGGTATCAAAAAACTGAGATCTGATTTGCACGATTCTTCACGGAGCATACCCCTTCGGAGATGCAAGAAAGCGAAGTCCGCATGATCGTTTTAGGTGTCGATATTTTCCAATCGGTCAATCAGATCGACTGCCTATACACGAACATGTAGAATAGACTTAAGACATAATGCATTATTTCGTATCACCATCCAAGGGCCACTTAACCGCCTTCCCATTTCCATGTCATATGTGGCATTATTAATACATAATAAAATCAGATATAAGCACTACTAGAACAGTAAAAATTACAGTTGAATATTGTATTTGTAACAGTGATTCTCAAGCAATGTCCTGCGGAGCACCAGCGTTCCGTAAGTATTCGAAAGTGTTTCACGGTAATTATATAAATTGCAAGGTACATTGAAATATCGATTAGTTTTGCCCGCTTTAGTGCCGGTGCCCTCCTCCTCCGCCTACGTTATCTTCATCGGATCCTTCGTTTGCTCTTCTTTTCCTGCAGTGAAACACAAAAGCAAGACGTGAGCTTGAAAACCAGCATTGGCTTCATTTAGTTGAAAAACTACCTAGGCGAAACTAATTGCCATTTCACTGTATTACTCTTATTATCGTACATAAAACTACTGTTTATGCGTGAAAAATTTGAGAGATTATAAAAGACAACAAACTTATCTATTTTTAATTTAAGTAAAAGTTTTGCCAAAAAATATTACTCACAATATGTTTCGCATTTTAGAAAAAGCCAGAAACTACTAATTCAAATTGTTGGAATTTTTTGATGGCTGCTTTTTAACACTTGCGAGGCAATTGTGTGTACGTTGGTGCGCAGACGTCGCGGACCTCCTTGCGGATATCCGAACTGCCTTTCGAGCCAGATATCGCTTCGGGAAAATCCAAGCCCGATGAAGTTCAAGCACGAAGCTTGGCGCCATGCTGCTGGCCTAGACTTTCGTGATTGTCGCTCACGCCTAGGGAACACGTACACCCTTCGCTACGAAATTAATCGCGCGAATCGCTAGTTGGGGTATTAACAAAATGAGGCTTTTTTCGGTATAACAATAGCGAAGTGTTTTGCTGAGTGTCTATCGCGGAGCGTTGCTGACTTTAGACTCGTGCTTTTAAGACGCTTTGATGTTCAACGGGGTTCAGCCGGGCGGAGTTTCAGAGCTTTTGCGTTATTACGTGCCTGCCATTAGTTTTTGAAGGTTTCTGCACGACCTCTTTACAGTCATTGGTCGGCTGCATTTTTAGACACAATGCAGCCTGCTGGTTGCCAGATTATCCTTTGTTGACCATTTTGAACGTCAAACGTGACTCAAATCAATAGGAGGACGTGTGTGCTGTAGATAGACGAGATAATAAAAATACGATAATACCCTCTGGGTTTGTCGCTTGACTCTGCATATTGTTGCGCCGCAACAATTTTATACATTGACGATCTTACTCCGACAAGCGAATAGTGCATTATCAAATTAATTTTGTTTGAAACATAATCCGAATCTCGAAACATAGTCCGAATCTCATTGTGAAATACTGTATATCTTATTTTCTACACTAAATAGGTATTGCTTTCAGGATCGCGGGCATCTCGAGTCTCCTCGTGATATTCAAAATGATTTCCGAATCGAATCATCGCTTCGAAGAAGTTAACGCCGGACGAAATTCTATCCCAGTTTAGTGCCGTGCTGCTGGCCTAGGCTTTTATGTATTCCTACACATCTAGGCAACACAACACTTTGCTACGAAATCAATCACGCAAACCTTTAGTTAGGATATGAGCGGTATCTCGCGCTCGTGTGGCTCGCTTGTCGAACAGAATCATATTGAACGCCGTTCCGTCACCTCTCGCTGTGTCTCAGTATCTGCTCGTTAAATAGTTTTTTTTTTTTAATAAAATTTAAGTTGTCGTTATCGTGTGCTCGTTTTGTTTTTCTGAATCTGTTCGTCTGTGCGCGTCCACACCTTTCTGTCTATCCGTCTTGTCTATTTGTCTGTGTTTGTAAGTGTCCAGGTCGTTTGTCTCTCCGCCTTTAATCGGTCGCCTCCTTTTTCGTTTTTCTCTGTTTATTCTTGCATTTTAGAATATTGAATCCGTCGCGTGATGTAAGTATGCGATAGTTCTGATATGGTCGAAGTCAATGAACTAATTCTCTCGCAAAAGTTGAAATCATCTAAGAAAACTGGTGAAGGTCACATATATTAATGCAACCGTACAAAAAAAGGCTATAAACGAGGTATGTCGAGACCGAATGAGATACGCGTGAAGTAATCGACGAATCTTAAAACATTGACGTAAACGTAGATAGAATGGTGATAAGTGGAAACAGTAAATCATGCGGTTTGATAAATTTCTTGTACGCTTGGATAATTGATAATTACGCTTGGAGATCCTACTTCTTTACTACTTGTGGCGTCAACAGCCTAAATATGACGAGTGAGGAAACATCAAAGGTAGGAATAGACGTGCACAGCGAAAGACCTATTTTGCCTTTGCGTCATCGCCGGTTTTCTTAGCTAATTACAACAGTACGTTACTCACTAAGCGATGTTTATCGGAGATGTAAGTCTTAAAGGCGAAAATTATTTGGCTATTGTGTTCGTTGGTGGTTGTATGACAACTGATTGTCTTGACCGAAGTAAATATTCCTGAAAAACATCCTTAGTTAAGGTTTTCAAGGAAGTTTGGTTAAACCTTCGTGGTTTAATTCATTTTTAGTTTTAAGATTTTTAGTAACAGTATGCCTTTTGTAGGTTTTTAAGGAATTATGTATGACCTCTTTACCGTAATTAGTCGGCTGCGTTTCTAGGTAAAATGACAGTTGCTAGATCGCACTTCATTGACTGTTTTAATAAATCGATCGTGCTTGAAACAATAGAAGCACACGTGTGACATTTATAAGTAAGAATGACCTCTAAATTGTGCAAAAACAAAATGTTTTGATACTTGAAGGATCTCTGGCGAAAGCTACAGTGGTGTAGTGGATACAAGTTTGGACTTCTACGTAAGAGACCCGTGGTTCGAATCCCGCCAATCATCTTTTTTTTTTAGCGATATGTATACTGTAGCTCTGGTGATCAAAACCCATTTTTAAACAGTGAATCCTAGATCAAATAACCATAGCAGTCAAGGCCAAAATGAATTTAAAGAAGGATTTCTGGTGTTAAACAGAGGCCCGGTAAGTAAAGAATAGGGCAGAATATCCTGGCATCGTTCGAACCTTGAAAAAACAAAGTAACAAACCTCTTTTGCGTGTATTATAATCCCTGCTTTGACCCTACATATTGCATTGCAATAAAATTTGTTAAAATATATTCATAGAAAAGATGCATTTAAACAATTTATTGTAACCTGTTTTCCTCGTTTAAGTCGAGTGGCGATGAGCGTTAAATAAATTTATATTTAAGAAAAAAGAGTACAAACATTTATGTGTAGTTAAATTATGATTTTATAAATACATGTTCGTGGACGTGTAATAATTAAATGTTGGTTAAGTAAAAGAATTTAAACTCTCTCCTTGTATAATTGAATCAATGAAGTTCTCATGGTTAAAGATTCAAATCAAGATAATTACTGTTTCTGTGATTTAATTAACTGTAGCTATGAAATTTACGTGAGTGAAATTTTGGATTGGCAGAACAAAGTAATATAATATGTAAAATTAAAATACAATATGAATACAATATGAATAAACAGATAAGGTTTATATAAATCTATTAAAAATGTGGTCGAGCACTCACGCTTAGAATATTAATATTCAGGCGTCTGTGCTCAACAACAGTATATCCCTATTACGCTTTCTGTAGAATTTGGCTAAATAAAGAAATTAGTTTTAAATTTAAAAATTGCAAAATAGAAAAACCGAAGATGGGGCAGAAAACGTTAGGACAAAATTTATATTGGTTTTAAGCAAAATTTGGTCTTGTTCGCGTCCGGGGGTGTTTAATCGAGCGGATTGTAAATCCGCAACACGAAACCGAATCAAATTATAAATATATTACGCAACGATATCGTGGTCCGCTCGGTCAGATCCGGCAAGGATTAACACGTGCTTGCGTTTAATCACAACAAAGCGAGTTTATTCACAATAAACAAAACTCTACTCAGTACACAATACTCGCCTGCTCTAATCACACCTGCTCAATTCCCCCGCACATACAAGAATACGCAGAAGCCAGGATCCGTTACACAATCTAGCTACCGACCTCCGTTAGATCGCGCGAAATAGACGCTCGTTACGCCACGTTTAGCCGAATCCACGCCATGAACCGATAAATCAGGCGCGACCACGGGTCACACGCCCTACATCCATAAACCAAAACGCGCGACGTCATTAACCCCTTAACGCACAGATTTAAAAAAAAACAGCCGAAAAAGATCCATTCTTTTTATGTAAAAAAAAAACACACTTTAGGATATTGTCTTGGCAAAAAGTAAAAGAATACAAAATTAATAAAACACAAAATATTGCCGTTATTGCCAAATATTGCAGAATATAACCGTTGATTGGAAGGAGAGAAGCAATGTCTAACCAAATCCACATCCTTAAAGGTTTCCATTTGTTACCGCTCCTGATTCAACTTTTCTTTTGGTGTTCAATTTTGATATACTGCGCTTTTGTTCCATGGAAAAAAGCTATATCTTATTCATGCATATATAAGTATTACAGCTTACAATCCTATGTAAATGATAAATATCAATAAAACGATTTTTTTCTTCGCTTTCACATTGTTATTTTTAATTCTCGATTATATTCGAGTGTGAAAAATTATAACAGCATAAAATACAACGCCGCTCGAATTATCACGAGTGGCCACAGTTTGGCCTGTTTAGCGCTCTCGAGCGCACAAGTTAAAGGGTTAACGCTTGTGTCGCTCCGCGAGAGCGCCCACTGGCACCGAATCCTGTATGGGACTGGGACCTATCGAAAATCTCGCCAACAGCTCGCTTGATCTGGGGGGGAGGGGCTATTCAGCAATGTTACGCAAACTTTTATTTCATTAAATAATGATAGGTAGAAACCAAATTCGGTAATAAAAAAAAATTAAATGTAAATAAATATATCTTGCAAACATGACAAACAAAAGATTGTATCAATAAGCATTATGCTATTTAAAGTTAAAAACTGTTTACTCTCTCAGATAATTCCACTAGGCCCGCGAGTAATCTACCGCGGCGCTGACAGCGGGCGCTTCGGTATGATGCGCGATAACGGTTAGGTCGTGCGTGTAGTTTTTATGCTTTGCACGAGCGTATCGCACGTTTCCACAATATTACGAATCTGGTATTGCACTGGCCAAATGCGGTGCGCGCACTTGTCCGGTCTCGCGGAAGACTGCCGGCAAGGTTCGCTACGTAGAATGTCCTTTCGATCATTCTTTATTTATTGATGTTTATTGCTTGTTTGGCTTGGTGTCGGTTTTGTGCTTCTTGCACGGGCGTCATAGCGAGTAGGTGTGTTTTTGAGTTTGTCATGCACATCTGTACTCGGTGAGTTGTTCGGAGCCACGGCGTTGTGCGTAAATCAGTAGTTCTATTGTTTGAATCTTTCTGAATAAACTTGTTTTTCTTGTTATGAACCAACACGTATTGAGGAGTCTCGTTTGGTTTCTGAACAGTGCCCTCCATATCGCCAAGAATTCTGTACTTTTCATACCAGCCCTGCGATTCTGGGGCGCGATTACAACCCAAACGTTAGATCACTCTGTGCGTGAACACTCTCCTTCTCCGTTAAAAATTGACATTTTTTGCAGTCAATGTCAATGTAAAACAGCATAATGCATTACTAGTTACGACGGAGTTCCGACTCTCTTACAATCATGGTCTGTTGAGAAAGATCATGGTTACTCAGAGATCGCTCGTAATTTTCGGGCCGGACGCTTTCTACAACCAGCATTAAAGACTGTCCAGGGTAGAATGTCTATTCTAGTCATAATGTCGATCGTTGCACTTCCTTAAATTTCTAGGTATCGATTCGACGACAAATAAAACTTCCTTTTACCTATATAATCAATTTATGTTCATAACCGGCAATCCGTATGTAACAGATATGTTGCGATATGATAATATTGCAATAATGTAGGGTAGAGACTTTTTTTATTAATAGCACACACGGAATCATTAATTTGTTCCGTGACGTCTGAAAACGGGCAAGGACAAGTTGGAATACGACAGTGACAGTGTCAAGTGGTTGAGGCCGATTGGTCCAGATTTTTAGATTTTATGATCGACTATTTGCAAACTGCACGACGCGCGCTGATTATAAATTACACAGAAATGTATAATTATGGTTGTTGCAATACACATTGATATATTTAATTGTGTTATTCATAGAAACATGCAAATACAACATTACAGAGCCTAATATAACTTATTTTTAGTCCAAGGATGCAGAGAAAGAACATATTATCTTTTAAAATTGGAAAAATACCCTTTAAGAAGAAACTTTTGCATCGGAGTTATTACGTATAACGATTTCATAACATTAATTGCTTGACCGATTGTTTCAATGTAGTTCAATCAACAACTGTGCCGTAGATCTGAAAAGAGCTATTTCACAACTCTGAAAAAGTGCAATATAGCTCTGAAAAGAAGCAATTAATAACCAGTCCATGCGGAACAACGTGATTTCATTCTTTCAATCGATTAATATTACGAAATCGTTATACGTAATAACACTGATGCAAAAGTTTATTCTTAAAGTACATTTTCTCAATTTCAAAAGATAATTTGTTCTTTTCTTACCCCTTTGGACTAGAAATAAATAATATGAGATTCTGTAATGTTGTATTTGCACGTTTTTATGAATAAAACAATTAAATATTTCAATTTGTATTGCAACAATCATAATTATATGGACCGTTTATTTTGAAAGTGGTGTAAGTCCATTTAAAAAAAAAAATGAGATATCACGTCATTTATGCTTAATTTAGTGTAAACTTTTTGTTTATAACTAATTGGTATTTAATACCTTAAAAAATACCAACGCTGTGTTCAATTTAATATTGGCCGATAAAAGAAATTGCGTATCCATTGATTATGGAAGTAGTGTAAGTCCAATTTCGATAAACAGGTAGTGAGGTCAGTGGCTATCGCTTTTTACCTTTGTACAATATACAAAACGCAATTAAAAAACTGATAAGAAGAAACACTAATGGAGAAAGAGTAAATTGGTTGGAAATATATTGGATGAGATTTTGCAAAAGTGCACCGTATTCTATTTTACATAACACATCAATAAAGGAGACAGAATTGAATGCTTTGGGTTTAAGAATTTAGGATTTAAAACACCTACAAGTCGGAGACCACCAAAATTTGAAAAAATCGCCCTGACGCCTTTGTATCACGATACAAGACCTATTACATACGAAAAATATAAAAATATGCAGCAATTATTACTTTATGTATCTCTTGTATATCATCAATATTTCAAAACACTGCCACGTGAAAAACATGAAAAGAGAATACCAATATCTTTAATTAAGTCTAACAATATGTAGATATTATTCATGTTAAAATTAAAAAATACACTCCTATTTTATTTCTTGTTATTATTTGTAAACAAAATTGGATTAATATCAAATATATTTTAAGGGATATTTGAATTTTCAAAATTGAAGTTAAACAATTTTTACAATTGTCCAATTTTGAAAGTGGTGTAAGTCCATTTGTTGCCCGTAAATATAAATTACTTTAGTTAAATTCGCCTACAACAAATTTAAATAATCAAATTGCATATTGATAAATTAGTAGAAACATTGCTACAATCGATAATATTAACCCATACTTTTTAATTAACAAATATGCTAACCTTTAATTTTCTCGAAACAAGAGAAAAAGGACTTACACCACTTTCAAAATAAACGGTCCCTATATTTCCAGAAGTTTGTACATAGTGTACGTACCGATCAAAGAGTCTATAAATCTGGACCAATTGGCCCCAGCCGCCTGATATTATCGCAGTCGTATTTCAACTCCTCCTTAACCCTTCCGATATTGCGGAACAAATTAATGATTTCGTATGTAATGCAGCAAAATCGCGTAGCGTTCCGGCACGCGAAAAAGAAATCATGAAGGCCGCACGAAAAGATCTAAAAGGACCCTACAAAATGTACATAGGTAGAACAGTAAGTGACGAACCTTGAGCGAGCGAATGAAGAGAGAGTGCGAATGAGTAAATGGAATAAGAATAAATGACTGGAGTGCGCGAGAGTGAAATGGTGGTAACTAATATGATAGAGCTGGCGGTCGCTGGAGACCGATTCGCCGATGCCCTTCTTATTCCTTACGTGAGAGAAATCTTCATAGACACCCCGGCTCCCTGGGTCCGGGAAAAGAGGGGGTTGTCAGATTCGTAGCAGTTAAAACTCCCAAGGCGGTTAACTCCTGCACATTTAAGGTAGGGAGGGGCCATCGAGAACTACAAGAAACATATCGCAGTGGCCCATACGTTGCTGCTGTTTCAGGGCACCGATACTTACGGCGGGGAGAGGGAGTTGAGGTCACCCCACGCACGACTCTGATTTGATGACATTACGCGACCGACACTTAACAGACCCCCCACCCTGACAGCCGTAACAGCGCGCTGCCCCACATTAGGGTGTTTGAAAAGGCGTTGCCGCCATTCCACAACAGCGCGCTACCGAGCTTGACGCTTCGCGGCTCCCAGATCGGTCGCCGACTCTGACGGGGTATTACCACCTCGGCGAAGGAGATGGGTTTCCCTCGCCTACACCGCGACCAGCTCCATAGGGAGCTACTCCGCCAGAATCATCGCCGCCGCGTAGGAAGTCGTCCGATATGCACGCACAATCCTGATGGACATCCGTCTGTCGATCCAGCGCAGCCGCTCTAGCTAGCTATCAGGTTGTGGGTCCAAACCGGGGCCCTATAAAGAGCCACGGACTGCACGACCTCTGCGTAAACGCGGCGGGCACCATCTTCGGGCCCCCCGAGGTTCGGCAGAAGGCCAGCCATCCGTTCCGCTGGTGAGGCTAGGCGATCAAATTGAGTTGCAAAGCGCCACTGGCCGTCTGTGGTGAGCTGTAGATATTTCAACTCAGAGCCCACCTCGACCTTGGTCCGACTCACCTGGAGCCAGGACCGCGGTAGCTCCCCACGGCGGCGGTGGTTGTAAAAGCACATCGCCTCCGCATCCGTGTAACACGTGACGCTGATCCCAGGGGAGGGAAGGTCGACCCGCAAGACCTCATCGTATGCGACGTCTGTCTACAAGATGAACCTGAGTACAGACCCCTGCGGAACACCGCATTGTGTCTCCCTCGACACCATGGCGCCCGACCTATCTAGGTATTCCACCCACCTGCCCGACAAGTAGGATCCGATCATATCCCGGAGGTACTTCGGCATCATCAGGTGCCGATGACCCGCCAGGATGGTAGCCCAGGGCAGAGTGTTAAACGCGTTGACGATATCTAGAGATACCGCCAATGCCACCCCTCCCCTGGAGACAACCGAGTCCGAGTGGGCCCTTACTCTCAACACCGCCTTAACGGTGGAGTAGCCCACTTGGAAGCCAAACTGGCTCTCGGCCACATCGGAACCCACCCCGGACAGGTGCTCGAGGAGGCGGCAAGCGATGATTCGCTTAAACAGCTTTCCCACTTCGTCGAGCAAACAGATCGAGTGGTACGCCGAGGGAGACTCAGTCGGCCGACCTTCCATCCTTATGAGGACCAATCTGTTCCGCCTCCACAAGATGCTCGGACACCTGGGGCTGGCATGACCTACTTCCAGGCACTGGAAGGACCACAGCGGGCGCACCACCAACGGCGCCACCCTGGTGGAGGACCAGTCCACCAACACTCGGCCGGCCGCGACGAGCAGGCACTAGACGTATATCGAGCCCATGTCCAGGGCAAGAAGGATCGGATCATCTCGGTCCTCACCCCACCCCCTCCTGCACCCACCTGTCACGACGATGGCTCGAACCACATTCTGGATCGGATTTCCACTTTTTTGAGGGACTCGACGACCTTCGCCCTAGTTCTTGGTAAGGCTTCTGTCGCCCGTGCAGCCAGAGAGACCCCGCCTTCGTGCCGCTTTTCGAACCGGGGATTTGGAGATCCAGACTTCCAATTGCCGCTCATCTATGACATTTGGCGGCAATGCCCAGTCTGTCAGATCTATTTTAGATCATCGCCTACACATACATCAGCTCTTCGCCTTCGTGAATTGACAAGATTACGGCAAGCATATTTGGCTGCCATGTCAGACGAGGCTCACTTCGGCTTATCTCGCCGCCATATTCGGCGACCGGGTGGTTCGAACTGCAGCAGAGGCAGAAATCATCGCCGCTATACTCTCTTTACCTTATGACTAGCAACCTCCGCTGATAGTAATGGGTTGCTGTCGGCGCTGGGATTGGGGCTGGAGGCCTGGCCACATCTTGAGGTACCCGTCATGCTCGTCTGATCACGCTGCGGCGACTGGTCCTCCGACGTGGGTTCGTGGCATTGCCCTTTCTGCCCGTTTCGTGCCCTCTAATTTGGGGCTTATGGGGATTTCATACTGTGGAGATCACTGACCGCCTGTCTTAGGGGCTGCCTTTTTCTTTACGGCAGCCAGCTCCTCCCTAATGCTGCTTACCACTGGCTGGAGAGTGAGAATTTTCCTCTGAAGAGATTCACTTGAACCCGCCGACCGCTTCAGAAGCTCTAGCTCCACATCCCGGGCCACACGTGCCGTAATCCGCAAGTAATGAACAAAGTCTAACCGCACGTTGCTGGACCTGAGAAGAGTTCCACGACTGCTATCTAGTTCACAATTTGGGACCCTAAATTTCACGCGCGGACCTGTTCCATCTCTGCCTATATGGCAGTTTCAGCGCGAGGAACTGAGCCTCCAGTCTTTCCGCTAGGGTAATCCTCCTTTTATGCCTCCGGGAGGACAGTTGACCTTCGAATCTATATCGAGGAGGTGTTCGACTCGCCAGAATGGGTGAATGCGGATGCATCAGCAGCAGTGGAAGTGTGCGTGACGAAAGAGACGCCTCGCGGAGATCTGCGTTGCCGTGATTTTGTCGATTTGACCCCTGCCAAGACAGCCCTGGCGTTAATGGCCGTGTTCCTCACAAACCGAGTGGTCGGTGCCCAGGGCTCTCAACCATCCTCTCTATGCCGCTGTGGCTGGAGCCAACAGCTTTGTCGCGCAGCCCTTCCGAGCTGACCGCTTGGTAGCCCGAGAGCCCTCTGTCGCTCAGGAGGGTTACCCACTCCGATGTTTCCGCCTCCTCTAGCTCACTGCTATCTACATCTAACTTTTTGTTTTTGTAATTATTTATCTCCAGGCTGGTCCCACGAATGTGGTCGGAATAAAAGTCCGCTTTGGTAGAGCCGTCTTACCCAGGTAAACCTGCTTACCCCGAGGTATCGGTAAATGCTCCGGAAGGATCGTATGCGACTGCTCAATTGTACGTTCCAGCAGCCGTGCAAATGGTGCGTTCTTAGTCTAGCGTCTCCCCATAGACCTGTCCGGCATGGTAGTATCTTCCAGAAGCTTTCGCTCCAGCCGGCATAGGCCCATCGTTCATTGACATACATAAGTCTCCTCACTACGACAAGGTGATATACCGCGAGGGGGTCGCGGATATTCCAGTCTTTCCTACGGCAGGATAAATCAAATAGCTCCAAGCTTTAATAAATCGAACCACCCTAAAGTTCCCAAGCTGCATACGAATCATAGCATTGCAACGGGAGTTCTTGCGAATGCATCTCCTGGGGGAGAGTTACGAACTTAGTCGAGAATTAGCCTAAGTTCTTCTGGCTACGTTTTTTTGGACCCAGTCGGTCAGTGGAAAAGACTCTTTGAAAAATCACATTGCACAAAGAGCCTAAATCTAATATTTAAAGAATAACGATATGGATAGTTTAATTCTACAATAAATTTGATATGGTGCACATAGTAACAACTATTATGGTTGAGCCATATTAATGTTGTTCTGTTCTATAATTCTGATCATTTAATACGTTTCAATTTCTTTTACAATATAGGTATATTTTAATACTATCGACGGATACGGTTCAAGATCATATGAACGTTTGACCGGTTGCTTGGCTGTAGATCCTTCCTGGCGTTGGCTCTGTTTCGGTTTAGGCTATCGCGTGGAAGTACCTGCGCTTTTCGTATGTTGAAATAAAATTTCCCGCTTTCTATTATTATAGGATAATTAAATTTGATAAAATCTATTATTTTCATAATATTAATACTAATTTATATTAATTTTATCTATTACAATGGTTTCTAGTTTAACAGTTATATAATATACTATAATCTATATATTGACATACTTTAAATAAGGAATAGTTCAATATTTTTTTAAAGTATGACATGATTGCGGCTAGCGTTCTGGTATATGGAGAATCCATCGTTGAGAAAACTCCGACGACCAAAGAAGAGTGGAATGTTGTTGATAATAAGACAGTAGTTTGCAAGCGCAGAAGCGGTCGGATGTGCTTTGCTTTGTTCCTGGATTTATTCAATAAATAGTTCCTTCTCGATATAGATATTCAAATATAGATATTATAGATTATCAATAAATAGCTCGACGGGCCCGACAATAGATACTGTACAAAGGATTAGGCAACAAAACCCTAGCCAGTGAACCGTAGCAATGGGCCACCGGAGTCTTACGCGCCAAATACCCTTGACGGCAGATAACGGGCAGCCATCGAACGTCCTCGGTAAACAACACAGTGTGACAAGTCCTCGACTAGCAACTAACAAAATGTCCGCGTTAAACAATTTCTCTAGTTAGAGAGGGGGTAACCCCAGGAAAGGGATTCCTGGTCATATAAGGGAGTTTTTTGGGAGCGCGCATACACTACTACACAAGTTTTCACTGCGGTTAGACGCGACAGTAACGTTCGCGACAATCTCGATCTCCTGCGCTTAAGTTTTAACTAGTAAGATACATTTATATATTTCTGTTAAGTTCATTTTAACTTGGAATTCTGTCTAACGAATTTCAGGGGATACAGAAACCTAAGATATCCTTGAGTTATCTGAGGTGCATTAAATTTACGTATCGAAACCTCTTGAATATCGAAAGGACCTGGAATTTCAGACAATCCCGGGCAATCTGAGGTGCATTTACTTGCGCATCGAAAACCTTGGAGAATCTGATTTTCCAAGTAACTGTCTTGTAACATGGGTTAGCCGGAGGACCCGAAGTGCATTCGTTGCGCATAAGGAAATCCCGACAAATCCCTTACGCATCCTGACTTGAATCGTTCATGGAAAGCTTGAGGCGCATTAAATTTGCGTATCGGCGGCCCCAAACGTTTCGGTCAGTTTGATGAGTAGACGTCCTAAACGGAAAGCGCGTGCCGGACGGACTTCCAAGGCTTTTCCACTCAAACCTCGAAAAGGCAATAAAAATGTTTGTTATTAAAGAAAAACTCGGTGGTATTAAAGAAACCCATCAATCTCCTGCATTCGCCCCTGTACCTTTTCTCGAGCAACCACATCCCTACGCTGATTTCGTCCAGGAATTCACCGAATCCCTTCAAAAATTCGCTCAACATGTTTGTTAATCTGCCTCATCCCAGGGGAGTGTCGCATAGACACGCTTGACCTGAAATCGCAATTATCCTTGTCTTAAAAATCTAAATAAATAAATCGGAAAGACGCGAAACCGCGACATAAATTCGACAGTCGCGGATAGTCCGTCACAAGTGTGAAAATGACAAAAGTGAAATTAAGCCAAAGTGTAAGGATATCCTGAATCACAGTTCTTACATTTGTAAGGATGGTTTATGATAACAAAACGTACTTTGTTCATTCTGTCTACAAATGTGATTCTTCATATGTGGCTCTGCCTAATACAGTCCGCACTCCTGCAGCTTTTTCTTTCTCCCCTAGCATTCCCCTCGTCCTTCCCTGCGTATCATCCACAGAAAGCGCACGCATACAGTACATTACATTTACACACGCTTACCAACAACGACTTTTTCTATGCAGCACGATTCGACAATATATGCACGGTTTGGCGGCACATCGCCTACTCCTTTAAAAGATGGTATTTATCGTATAAAATGAAACATTTTTACCATTCAATTCATGATTTTTTTATTTTAGATACATCTTTGATTACACATGATCGTTTTATTATTCCAAAATTGTGATCAAGTTTGCCTCCTTACATCCAACGTCTTTCACATTTTCACATAGTTGTTGTATTTTAATCGTAGTCCTTGTATTGTCGTTGTATATGATTTTAGCAGCATCGATTGCTATGATCATTAGCCGCAATGTATTATCCCTTGTGCATTTATATATTTTAATATAGAGGAAAAACGAAAAGACATATCTAATAGGTAGAAGATTAATCAGTAATTTAAAATGATTAATAAATCTCAAAATAAAATCACAGTCCACATAATTGATTAAACACTTCGTTATCAATGTAGAGTGAAGCGTGTATATGAAAAGTTACACAGACGGATCATAGGTATTCAATGACATACTCAATTACATCGTAATTATGTAAGAACAATGCACTTCTCTTTTTCATTTTACCGTCTGACGTTACTTAGATACATATTATAATTTAGACTTGTGGCAATTAATGAATATTGTTGTAGTCTTCACGAGCAGATATGTGTTCCAGATGTTTAGGAGAGACAAAGAACCGTTTTAGTTCATACAACGTTTCGGCGCATGTGTGAGCCATTTTCAGGTTTATTAAAGCTAAATTACAAACAAAGTGTATATAGATATAGTGTGTAAGAACATAATTTAAAAGAAAAATAGTTAAAAAGTATGTATAAGAGGTGAGGGAAGAAGCAATTATGAGAGAAAGATTTAGATCTGAATAATTTGGAGGAAGCTAAGCTGACAGACAACAGGTGCCTAGATATATGCTGCTTGAATTTTTTACTATTGTACGAGAACACATTAATATTGTAACTCTAGTACGAAGTTATTAATGATTTGTTGAGTTTCTAAGATGTGGATACATATTGCATTTGAAATATGTCGACTGCAGTATGAGTTCAATTGCTTGGATAATCTTACGTTTCGGGATTTTTGTGCCTTTACGGATTTCTCTCCATCTGAGATGTATGGCATTGAGTGTGAGGTTAATCGGAATATTGGTAAAAAGTGAGATAACGTCAAAAGATATGGAAATTACCGTTGTTCCAGTTTTCACAACTCACTCATCAACTCACTACAACGAGTCGATATAGTGTATACATTGCGGAAGTCAATGCGTTATCCTCTGTGGACGGAAGCTGAGTAAATCCGTATCTTTTTCTCGCTCTTTATAACATTATTTCGCGATTAAGTCGCCGGAGAATTACCTCTTGACTTGATGGTTTCACACGATAAGCAGATTTTTACATTGACGTCCTTATATGTAAAATCTTACGGAACTGCCATATATATCTATTTACAAATCTATATTATTACAATGTATTGTGGAGTCAATCCCTATAACATAATGGTTATTACAATTTCATTGTTAACGTAACTTTTATTTTCCGTTGCAATCCTGTTCTAATCAAAATCGTGAGATTGGAAATCTTATGTAGCATCACAGCTACAAAATAATCGAGTTATTGCCCATTTAAAAATCAGCGATGTTAATCTTTATGAGAAAATATGGTACTTGAAATATACAAAAGTGGAACTCTGACACTTATAAATGTACGATAGAAACATATTTTATATTATAAAACAAATTTATGATATTGTTAATATTATTTTTATTTCAAAAATGTGATGAACAAAATTGGAATAGGTAATTGTGCTATTAAAATAAAAATTCGCGTTATTCCCAAGATATATTTAATAGCGCAGCAAACAAGGACAGTAGGTAATGCTCTGAGCAATGTAACGACAGTTAACAGTTGTTGGTCCATCCCAAAGTTCATTTGTTTTTGGAACGTGTGAATAAAAAATGTTAACTTCAATACCCCACCACTTAATTTCTATTTCCAGAATTTTTTATATATCAGTATCATGTAAAATCAAAAATAAAATACTCTAGCATTAATTTTCATATTACATGAATCGCAAAAACCCAAGTCAAGATGAAAAAACGAAGTACAGAAAATGCGTAAATGCAATATTTTCATTTTTTCCATTTTTTGTTTTCAGGCTTTATTAACCAGTTTCGATCAACAAATATCAGCAGATCGGAAATATCTGTTATTGGCTCTCAACTATCACAAGGTAAGCTTCGTATTTTACAATCCATTAAAGCAATGCCACATGGTTACATTTGTATTATTCAAATTTTTAATATCCGCACTTTAATATAATATACAATATATCTATATTTTTAAAACACTCTTAGTGATTAACGTGTCTTAAGAAAGGAAACTACAATAACTACTGAAATTTACGAGAATTTTGCTGCATATGCTACAAATTTATCTTGAACAATCATTAATAAATCTAGAAAGTACTTTTTTTTAAGTATCTTTTGTAAGAATTCGATATAAAAATGTAAATTATTGTAGTCATTGTAGTACCCCGAGTGAAAGACCTCCAAATATGTATGCAAACCGGCTGAACCGGTATGTACTGCATTTCTGAAATAAAAAATAATGCTATTTCTTTAAACGATGAGAAAATAGCTTGAGTTGCAAGTACACATTAAAACATAATAATTTGTTACCAAATAGTAGACGTTTGAAACATTAAAATTCCAAACACTCAAAAACTTTGTACGTGTAACGATAAAGAATATCATAAGAGACTGTACAAACTTTGAAGCAAATTGCTTGAAAATTCACTGAGCCATCGATCCGAACATTTAAAGACTGTGGGATTCAATTTATGTGGTCCATCGTAGCATATCATTTGAAATCGACAGTGTTCACATATTATGTAGTAGCATTAACATTTTAGTTCGTATGTGAACGCTTATCGAGATACATATTTTGATCTTAAGTAAAAATGCAACAATTAATATGGTTGCATTACTAATGGGTTAATTGCAAAGAATTTTTTTGTAGAAAATTAGTTTGTACGTGATTTTTTGACAATGCTTTTCGGACCGAACATTTAAACTCTTGTCTAATATGTTTAATACTAAGTAGAACTACCGAACCAATGCAAATGACTGATTAGTTAATTCTTTAACAAATCGTAGCGCTTTATAACGAAGCATTTTCTAATGCATACTATAATTTTCATACCGTATTTAAGTATATCATATTTCACTACTTCTTTAAAATTAAGCCTTCTCTATCATTCGCCACGCAAGGACAAGGACAGCTATCCCTTTCGCTGTCCCTTTTACAAAATGCCTTGCGCGTGACACGTGCACTGCATATCAGAGGTATAGTGTCACAAAAACAGGAATCACCTTCTACGAAATTTTTATTTTCACGTTTAAGTTACAAACAAACGAGTAACTTTTGCTCTGGCAGCTGTACAATACGTTCTAAAAATGCTATTATTCTAAAAGTATAATGAATCGGTACTGCGTCTAAGCTAGATAGATTTCGAAAATGACGAAGGAGCATACATGCTCTTATAACATTATATTGTAAAACGAAAAGACACTACTAAAAGTGAGAAAGAATTTCATCGTAGATGCACGCCGAAGAACAGAATGCGTATCGAAATGCACACAATCAGTTCTATGCCAACGCAAGGATAGGCCAGACGCAATTATTTTACGAAACAATCTTGTGTTCTTTCATTGTTCTTGAGATTCTTCTTGTTGTTTACGTTAATTTTTATGTTTTTGTGTTACGTTATTCTTAATTATTAAACTTTTTTATTTACTTTTTTATTTCACTTAATTATTACCTTTTATGTATACGCCATTATTATTTCCGTTATTGTTAATCCTCCTTACAGCACGCAAAACAGTTATAATGGAATTGCCATAACTCACAATGAAGCGATATATGATATATATTGCTATTAAAATGTAATGTTCTTGTGTGGACTGGTATCTAGAGCAAAACCAAGCAACCTATATTGTATCACGTTGTTACGCTAATGGATCAGAAAATTATTGGAATCCAACTGACGTTCGATATGAACTCTGCCCTTATACAAAATACACTTCACAAGGTAACTCGCCTTCATTAAGAATCCAAGGTTTTCGAATCGCCAGGTTAAGTTTTCTGCCGTTCCAAGGTCGTATTACGTTTCAGGATGGTAATATGCATAACAATAGGTCTGTTGCTCAACGGCACCTTTATAAACGACGCAGTCTTATCAGAATTAGGATCCGGTCAAGTGAAGCGTGGTGAACACTGTGCGTATGAGCTACTTATAGAAATGCAGGTCAAAGGTACTCCCTCCTTCGGACTTCTGTATCAGCATAAAGTCGATGTCTTCCAGGAATGAGATCAAACCTTGTTGAGTACGATGCGAAACAGGCGAAGAATCAGAGCTTGCCAGGATTTTATTAGGTCAAGATGTCTTTGGGTTAACACAAAGGGAATGATCACGAGTATTCACAATAACAAACTTGTATTATCGCGTAGTTCTGATACAAGTAACAGTCTTTCGGTTTTATAATATTAAAAATGTTACACAATTATTACCGAGCTCTTGGCGAGACTTAGTGACCGTTACTCCGACGTATCGCGTAAAAGAGAAAATCAACGTATAGAGTCTGAGTTCCTCTCTGCACTAATGACAATCGACGAATTCCCCGTCATGG
>JBCFXI010002224.1:0-27505 GCA_038496175.1 Ampulex compressa | reverse complement strand
TATATAAACATTAAACCCACATTATACCTCAATTTTTGGGGACTCCCCCGGGATTAACTAAATAGACAATATACCACAATTATAACAACTTTTCATTATATTATCAATACCAATTTTGTAAAGTTTCTCTTCTGAGTAAAACTAAAGATTTACTTACTTCTGCATCAATAGCATTACTTTCACCTTTATTCAACAGCTCTAATTAAAACGTGTAATTTCATTTATATAATATTTTTTCCCTTAATTATCCGTGAAATGAAATCTTTCATAAGTTTTATTTTTTGCATCCTTATATTAATATGATTAATATTCGGATACCTTGGCCTACTTTCAAAAATAATTCGTACACTCCATTTACCCACTTGATTAGCAATATTATAAATATTTCTTTGTGACAGTTCCCCCGATATTAGTTGACGCAACTTTCCCTTCTCGTTATATGAGGAGAATATCATTTTCCAAATAAAGGGGAAAAATGGAAAAGTTGCAATCTACAATTAATTCTTTGGTAATAGAAATATTTCATTTGACATTGTCAATTTTAGATACATAAGATTTCTGCCAGAATTTCATACTCTTGTCGGTGTAACGTGTTTAATGTCCAGATGAAATATTATTCTGAAGTTATCGTTATTAGCACGAGCAATAATTTTTTCTTTCATAATTTACTGATACTAGTTATATAAATTGTAACATAAGCATATTTATATACTTAATAGATGCGTAACTAACGAGTGTATATAAATACGTGGATTTGTTATGGCGTAAATATAAAAATCGATGCCCGCGTAGAAAAAGAAGAAATTTACGAGAGCGTCACATAAAGCGTATCTCGGCAAGTATTCTATTTATCTAGTAGCATCAAATTAAAAATAAAACTGACAATATTAAACCATCATATAACGTGTAATAACTTACGCCACCAGTATCACTCAATTATTATCTTTGTCTGATGGTGCTTTGCACTATAAAATTATATGAGAATAAAGTGATAGATAGATCAACTGCAATGTCTTCATACATTTTCATGTAATGAGAAAAAAAAACGTATTAAGATAATGTAGACATATACGCTTTAATATTCAATAATACAAAGTGAATATAATATATTTCAAACATCATAGAACGCACAGTGCCACGTCACGGAGCTATTATACTGGTATACCGTTCAAAATTATAATTTGTGCAAAAGCCACTATACTGGCGTACCACAGCTAAAAGGTAAGAAACGTGACATTCCACGAATGCTCTGACCAACTGAGTGAATTTGATGAATATATTTACAGTAAAACGTTTATTCAAGAATACGTTACCTCTGAAAATGCTTCATCTTCTATTGTGCTGATGTCGTTTTCCGAGAAGTCCAAATATTTAATTCCTCGCACATGCATGAAAGCATGATTTTTTATGGTGTTCAAATTGCTTTGAACTATGCGAAGTTCTTTTATATCCATGCCGAATTCCAGAAAGTCGTCCGCTGATAATGTCGCCTGTGGCATACGCGACATCGATAGAAAACGAAGGTTTCGCATTTGCCTTAAATCCTGAAGTGATATTATGCCGTTCTTCTTTCCGCTGAGATCCAAATTATACAGAGAGTATTGAAATCCATTGAATACTTCCACTGCCAACGTAAAAGCACATCATCAGCTTGAAATGTGAACATCAACGAGGATTGATAAATGTCAAACAAATGTTTCATTCAATCTTGGGGTTGTTAAAAAAAGTTAAAATATACGAGTATCTTAATGAATGATGACACTATGATATCATGTTTAATTGTGTAATTATACAGATTAATTTATATTTTTATACGGTTTTGATTTAATGCGATCTGGAGAGAAACATTTTCTTCCTCTACTAATTATTTTGATTTATTGTAATAGTATTAGATAAAGTTGCATTTCTGTAAAATTTCACTTAAATTTTAATAAAAAAAATATTATGAACCCTTTACACTCATTTGTCCCTTCTGAAGGGACATCGTGATTTTAGCATATCACTCGGATGTTCCCTCTGAGGCAACATTAAAGTTTATTAATGATTATGGGGAATCAACTTATTCTAGCGCAATTTTATAAGAAATACATGTTTCCGTAAAGTCTTCTGTTCAAATGGCACAAGAAATTAAATCAAAATCTGGTACAATTACTAAGATATATAATAAAAATGTCAGCGTGTTTTACGCCAGAAGAAAACGTGTGACGTTCGCTCAGGACGGTCCTATGATTTATCTACGCCAGTTCCAAAAAGCGATTAGGATGATTTGTGAAGGAAATGTTGGTATGCAAGCATATCTCGCACTGTATGGTGAGATTTGTAAATATAAATAAACAAGCCTCAAACTGAAGGAAAACATTTTGAAAGCTGAACTCAGTCCGACTTGAAACATCGAGCGTTACAGACAGATATCTGCTCTAATAAGTAAAAAGTCAGAACAGTGATATTCTTTTTGTAAATATCATTTTGTAAGTTAGTAATAATAATTAGATTTTCGGAAATCTAGAACATGTCTATCCACATCTTCGTTAGACAATAGTCTGAATAATACATTACATGCTTCCAATGTGGAAGAAAAAAAACGGGATTATGTTGTTTGTTCTAACAGGAAAATGTCAGATAGAAAGCGTCAAACAACGTATTATTATGAAACGTGTCCGAATCAGGCTGCAGTGTATCCAGGACTGCTTCAGAGTTTATTACGTTGTACAAAATTATAAGAAATACATTATGATTTTTTAAAAAATATATGTACCTCAATGTTCACAAATTCAGATAAACCAAATATTATTACAGTACCTTACTTGGTTCCAAAGCTATACTATAAATATATTTATTCCAGAATGTATGTTTTCGCGACAAAGTGGCTTCAAGTTGCTGGTAGGTAAAGTCCGAAATGGCGGCGAGTGCAAAGGGTTAATAATGCTAAAAATATTGTTAATAATTTAAAAACTATTAATAATAAATGAAAATTATAATTAATAATGTTGTCTTTTTAGGAAATCCTCTACAATTTAAAAAATATTGAGATTGTGCTACATACAGTAAGGTAAACAATATCAGTATTTCTCCGGCCCGTGCTTATGATATATTTCGATTTTATCACATAACGAACACATTTAGAATAACTAGTTTTTCCTAGGTATAACATGCATATTGTATTTTGGCATTTAATAAAAGCAAATCGTATATATGTTAAAGTTGTAATAAATTGAGTAAAAATCACATTTTTTTAAGTCTGCTAAAGTTTCTTGGAGAAAACTAGTACGCAAATACGAAATGAAGATTTCAAAGTGGATTTCCAAATATTTTATTTGAATACCTTTTAACCGTTTGCGATGGTATCCCTACATGTTTTTGTAATTACGACAAAATGCATCATTCAATTATACGTAGGATGGCTTGTTTAGTAGAGATTTTTCGAAATCATACTTATTTTATGCGAAAATGGAATTAATTATATACATTGTAATTTTATATTTTTAGAATTGCGGAAATATCACGTGCTGTATAGTGTGCTGTACAAACTGTTTAAGTGTTGTTGGTAATGCTTCATTTGTCTGAATATTTTACGCATTATATTTTACATTATAAAAAAATGTTTTATAAGATATCATGATTTGTCTGCGTCATATTTTTTTTAGTTTAATCCTCATTTTAGTATTTGTAAATTTATGATAAAAAACTTTTTACAAATCTTTATTTACCAAAAACTGCTAAATGAGCAACACACATGTACACACACGCGCATTTTAGTTTGATTGCAGTACTTCCAAAAAGTTTTTAAAACGTTCGTTCAAAAATCCCATATTCATTAAAATTGATATTTAGAAGTTATGAATTATAACATGACTTGAATGTAATAATATCAGACACAAGTCAAATATAACAACATATTGTTCAAAATGGGGATTAAAAAGAGATTAATAAAAATCAATAGGGTAAGGGAACTTTCACATCTCTGTATGAAATACTTAGGTACTACTGCATACCTGGTGAAAATGTTTCAATCCGATTTTCACGGAAGATGAGCGTACGCAAAAAATCAAATTCTTGGAAAAGATGATTGGGCAGTTCAGTAATGTTGTTTCCTGAAAGATCCAATAATTCCAAGGACGCTTCCAAGCCGGCAAAGTCAAGCGAATTCACATCAAGCAAATCGCAGTCGCTAAAATAAAGTTCTCGAATTCTCGAATCTCTGAAAGCTCCTTCCTTAAAGCAAATGTTTAAAAAAAAACATGACATATTATCAGATAAAGAAAAAATGTAGAGAATTTATTACTAATATACCATGTTGTAACCTTCATCTTATATAAAGAGCAAACAGATTTTTTAAATTTAACACGGAATGGTCACTTTGCAAATTATCAATTCAGACTGACCTGTCTTCATTAAATTCAACAATTACGCACAAGGAAAAAGAAAGGAAGCACTATGGTGGGGTAAGTTTTATAAATCAATAATGTGCGGGACATTTTACATAATAGATGAGGTATCAAAAAAAAAGATCGGAATGCAAATGATAGTTATATGCAATAGTCTTACATCCATAAAGCAAGAATAGCATCCATATTCCTATAATATTTGAACTTACATACGCACACTAATAATGTTTACTTTACTATAAAACATATTTCACGTGATCGTTTTATTCCGTTCTCACAATTTAATATTACTATCGGAACGATATCACTTTTTACAATAAATGTAATACGAGTACATATCACTGGTTAAAAAATTTTATTTTTATACTCTAATATTGTAATCGAGTATTTTTACAGCTTTTCATAGTTTATACAAAATCTCTGTTTGTACACAAAATAAAATAAAAAGTTTTCAAAATAAATGTTAATAAAATCGTAATAATCCTATAATATCCTAATTCTTATTACTACGGGTATATCTTACAATATTTGCTATCTAGCCCCACACAAATTTTATAAATTTTAGCGTACAAAGAAAAGACTCCATACTTTTTGCAATATAGTTACTTCAGTAAAAATATTTATAAATGTAATGCAAGCACAGATTTCAAAATTAAACAAAGCGGTATCCTTGCTTAATTCGACTTTTCACTAGCATTCATGTACGATCCGATAACTGGTTTTGAGGTAAAAAACACTTTTGCGAAATCAGTAATAATTATATTTTATGGATTTGTGGTACAAAGAACTAAAAATAAGGAAACAGTCTCCCCGATGTTCATATGATCATCATTAATGTGAAAAGATCGATTTATTATGCTCGTTTTTTTTGCGTGTCTTACTTTCGCGGTATATCTTTTACTTACTTTCGCAATACACTTATTTGCCTCCGGCAGTATTTTGATATAATGGTTTTAAACGTCAAACTCTACATCGTATCTTGTCTTAAAATATATCCCACCAAATTTATCAATCAGTATTATCAATTATTAAAGAATACGTGTGGTATAATAGATTTATGATTGATAATATATATAGTTTATTAATAGAAATAATATTTATATATAATAGATATAATTTTAATTTCCGTTTAGCATGAATCTATTGACATGATTGATTTCGGAAGACAACTGACGGACTTGAAAAACGACCTTCGTATTTTTAGTAATGCACGTAGTTCGTTCTGTACAATTTCATCTGTGTAATAATTAACGCCTAAATTGACGACTTGAAAACCAATTTTCATAGGTAAGTCTTACATTGATTTTTGTTGTATTATAATTTATCATCTAATTCATGTAAATAAATTTCATAGAACATTGGTCGAGTGGTTGATTTCAAGGAGTAATTGAGCCAGATTACACACACACGAGCGCGCGCGCGCACACACACACGCACACGCACGCACGCACGCACGCACGCACGCACGCACGCACGCACGCACACACACACACACACACACACACACACACACACACACAAGCACTATTAACAATAGTCGGATAAAATGGGATATAAAATTGGTCTAGTCGTCGCTTTTCTTAACGAGCTTCTTTTTTTCGTACTCCTTAGCTTTTCGCATCCGACTTTTCTGTCTATCTTTACCCGACTCTGTTCATCGACTGTTCTCATCGAGTTTCTTTTCTCGACTGCCCTGATCGACTTGCAGTGCATACAGCGGACACACACACACACACACACACACACACCGCAAGGGTAGCTGTAGTGTGCAGCTATTCGGGGCATAGCGAACCCACGGACCCGAGTTCACAATACACGCACACTCCCGAACTCACGGCCACACACACATACACTTGCTCATTCACACACACCCACTCACACGCACGCACGCGCACGCGCACACACCCTTACCGTGTCGGGGTGCTGGGACCTGCATCAGGCGCCTCCCCAGGTGACGGATAGGGGAATGCTCGACAGATATGTCGGGTACCGAGGAAACAAAATAATCGGGGTGGACCAAAACCCAGTTAGGGGAAGGAACCCCAAATAAAAAACCAACTGTGCAGGACGTCGGTCCAAAATCAACGTTTACGGTGCAGGGGAGGGATACCCCAGTGCCGGCGTCCGAGTGTGCGCAAGCAAGCTCTTGTTCGTCGTCAACCAGCGACTGCAACATTGTGAAGGTGGACCACTTGGCCTCCACAGTGTTCAAAGCACCAAGTGAAGATCACGTGAAGACATGGGACAAAGAGTTCGGAAAGCTAGGAGAGCAAATCGTCTCATTGATCGCTTTTGTAACACCGAGGATGAATGTTCACGGCGAGGTCAAGAGGATGGCAAATGGCCTCAATTTGACCTTCAGGACTCTGAAACGGCTGGACGATGAAATGGCGGAGATGACCATCGCACCCAAGAAGGCGGCTGCACAACAAACCTCCCCCTTGCTGGCGAAGAGCATTGCTGCTTCCCAATCGCCACTCAAAGGTCGTGAGGAAGGTGATACACCCGGCAAGAGGAAAAATATCTCTCCTCCTCAGATCAATAGCCGTACGGCAAAAAAGATTCAGAGGAGAGTAGAGAAGCAGGAGCAAACGCCTTCCAGGTCCACGCAGAAGGACACGGACCCCCCACTACTGGGATGGGGACCAGCCGACCCAACGTGGGAGGAGGTGGAGACAAAGAAAACGAAAAAAAAGATGAAAGAAAAGCAGAAGAAGCAGGATGAAACCAGGCAACGGAGCAGAAGACCGCGGCCTAGCGCCCTGGTTATTAGACCAACCGAGGGCAAAACATATGCAGAGGTCCTCAGCAGGGTGAAAAAGGACGTAACCCTTCAGGGTGTCGGCCTAGCGGTAGCTGGAATATGCAAGACACTGGCGGGCGATGCCCTTATTCTAAAAAAAAAAAGAACCAGGACAAAATTGCGGACTACCAGGAGAAGATCAGCACGGCGCTTGGCACAGATGCCACTATCAAGGCCTGGGTGCAACAGACAACCCTGGAAGTGACAAGGCTGGATGGGACCGTTACCAAGGAAGAAATAGCCGATGCACTGAACCGCGAACTGGGAGAGAGCTACAGGGTGGAAGCCGAGGCAGTCTTATTCACTAGGAAAACCTACGGCAGTATGCGGACTGCGACTCTTCAGCTGTCAACAAGAGCAGCCAAGAAACTTCTCGACAAGGAGAATATACGCGTAAGCTGGTCGAACTGTCGCATACGGGAAGTGATAAGGCCTACCAAGTGCTTCAGGTGCTGGCAGTATGGTCACATATCAAAGAGATGTAACTCGGAAGTGGACGACAGGTCCAACTGCTGCATTAAGTGCGGCGCAGAAGGACACAAGGCGGACAAGTGCGCAGCGACACCATGCTGTAGCCTGTGCAAAGAAGTAAGCAGTAAAGTGGCAAACCACGTACCGGGGAGTAGGAAGTACCCAGTATACGAAAAGGCGTGCCAAGCCCTTCTTCGAAAATGGCGTTGAAGGTAATGCAGCTTAACCTAAACCACTGCCAGGCAACACAAAACCTGCTGCTTCAGACGGTGCGTGAGGAAAAGATAGACGTAATCATAGTTTCCGGCCAGTACAGCAACATAGATGGACTTTCTTGGAGAACAGATGCGACAGGCTCAGCAGCCATTTGGGCCTGTGGCAAACATCCCTTCCAGGAAGTCATAAAGGACCCCGAGGATAGCTTCGTGAGAGTCAAGATCAGCGGAGTATATTTCTACAGCAGCTACATGCCACCAAGTATGCCACAAGAAGAATTTGAGAGGATAATAGACCGACTCATCGAGGATGCCGTGAAGCGAAGCCCCGTTGCCATCGCAGGAGGCTTTAACGCTTGGGCAGTAGAATGGGGCAGCAAGGAAACGAAGAAGAGAGGGCAAGCCCTCTTGGAAGCATACTCCTTGCTCGACCAAATCCTGCTAAACGACGGAGAAAAACCGACATTCGTCAGAGGAGAAGCAAACTCGATGATCGACCTCACATTTGTCAGCGGTGGCCTTACCAAAGGTAGTACCTGCCGGAGGGTGTCAGACATCTGTACACTAAGTGATCATCGTGCCATCATCTGGGAAGTCATACGGCAACAAAGTCGCAAGAATCGACCCATGAAGAAGAGAGCATTCACCGAATGGAAAACAAGCGACTTCGATGCAGATGCCATGCGCGCTTGGGTAGAAGGTAGCTGTGCTGAAGGAGCAGCAGCCGAAGAGAAAGTAGACAACGTAATGCGAAAGGTGGCAAATGTCTGCGACGCCGCCATACCGAGGAGAGGAAATGGGAACCCGCACACACCAGTCTACTGGCGGAACGACGAAATTGCACAACTCCGTGCTAAATATCACAGAGCAAGGAGGCTATCGCAACGAGTCAAAGGAAAACCCGCCTTTTGCGAATTGGAGGAGAATTTCAAGATGGCGCGGGTTAAACTGACCAAAGCCATAAAATGTAGCAAAAGGCGATGCTGGACCGAGCTCCTCGAAGTAGTGGACGTAGTCGTAGAAGTAGTAATCATGGCAGCAACAACCCACAGATCCCGAGCAACTGGCAAAGATCGTGAGTACACTCTTTCCGAAACAAGAGACGTTCAGCTACCAAGTGCTACAAGAAAACGAGCACATACCCCCGGTCACTAAAGAGGAATTACTTCGGGCCAACAACAAAATCGGAAACAACAAGGCACCAGGGATGGACAACATCCCTAATGTAGCTTTAAAGACGGCAGTGAAAGTAGCTCCGAAGATGTTCTTAGACATGTACAACCAGTGCCTCGCAGAGGAAACTTTCCCCGAAAGATGGAAAAGGCAGAGACTTGTGCTGCTGCCCAAGGGCAACAAACCGCCGGATCATCCTACCGACCATTGTGTATGTTGGATTCATCAGGAAAAACGCTCGAAAGGCTCATCTTCAACCGGATCGAAGCCGCCATTGGACACTTGCTAGCGGACAACCAACATGGCTTCAGGAAAGAGAGATCCACACTCGACGCCATTAACCGAGTAGTCGGCAAAGGGAAGGAGGCAGTGGTCGGAAGGCGGTGGAACCGCGGAAGCATGAAATACTACCTGTTGGGGGCTCTCAACGTGAAGAACGCCTTTAACGCAGCCAAGTGGAGAAACATCTGCCTTTCGCTGGATAGGCTAGGAGCACCAGGATACTTAAAGACGATGATCGAGAGCTACCTGGAAAATCGTCTGCTTGTGTACGATACGGAAGATGGTCACTATCAGGTCACTGAGGGAGTCCCTCAAGGCTCAGTGCTAGGGTCTCTTCTGTGGAATATAATGTACGACGACCTTCTCGGGATGCAACTGCCACCAGGAGCCGAGATGGTGGCCTTTGCGGACGACGTGGGGCTAGTCATCACTGCAAAGTACCCGGTGGAGATTCAGCGCAAGTTCGGAGAATGCTACGAAGCAGTGCAGCGTTGAATGGGCTCAGTCGGCCTCAAACTGGCTGACCACAAAACGGAAGCTGTGTTGTTCACGCGCCGAAAACAGGTGGAGACCATCAGCCTCGACGTGAGAGAGTGCACAATCACCTCTCAGCTCTTCATTAGGTACCTGGGGGTGTTTCTGGGCACGCGGCTCAGCTTCAAGGCCCACGCGGAGTACGTCGCAGCAAAGGCAGCCAAAGTGGCCACCTCACTAGCGAGACTAATGCTGGACATTGGACGACCTCGTCAGCCTCGTAGGAAACTCCTCGTATCAGTGATAACATCCATACTTACATATGGAATAGCCATCTGGGGTGAAGTCCTCAAGGTCGAGAAATACCGTCGTAAGATCACCGCAGTTAACAGACTCAGTGCTCTAAGGATTGTCCAATGCCTTCCGCACGGTATCAGATGATGCCGTGTGCGTCATCGCAGGCCTGACGCCCATTGAGGTAATAGCAGTAGAGAGGAAGCAGCTGCATGAGTAACGCAGCAACGTTTCCGAAGAACAAGAAATGTTGAAGAAGATCAGGAGGCAGAACAGCCTCCAGCGGTGGCAGGAGAAATGGGATGCATCCGATAAGGAGAGGTGGATCCACCGCCTAATTCCTCAGATCGATAGCTGGGTTAAACGCAACCACGGAGAGGTAAACTACTATCTGACTCAGATGCTCTCGAACCATGGGTGCTTTAGGGCTTATCTTCACCGGTTCAAGAACGACGACTCTCCAAATTGCCCAGCGGGGTACGGAGTACCAGAGGATGTAGGACACGTATTTTTCTGGTCCTCACGCTTCGCTGTGCGGAGAAAGGAATTGGTAGAGAAACTGGAAATGACACCTGCACGAGAAATCGTTGTAGAGCTGATATGCAAGAAGAAAGGAAACTGGAATGCAGTGAGCAGTTTCGCCACAGCGGTTATGACAAGGCTCCGTGAGAAGGAACGAGAGCGAAGAAAGACGAGAGGACCAATGACAACGGTTCCTCGCGACCACTGATGAAAGACAGAGAGCATCCAAGGTTGAGGAGGAGCTGAATAGCTGAGACTGCCCTCGCGAAGTATACGGGGCAAAAGACGATAAGAGGTTAGGGTTTTAGTCGGTAGGGCACCCTGCAGAATCCGACACACGGGTACGCAAAACACCTATGGTGCATAAAGCATTTGCCCCCTCTTCTAAGGGGGAAAAAGAAAACAAACAAACAAACAAACAAACAAACAAACAAACAAACAAACACACACACACACACACACACACACACACACACACACACACATTCATTCGAGGCCATAGGGCACTCGAAACTCCTATGCTCTTTGTGTATATAATAGCGCGACGGTCCGTCTCTAAGACTGTACTATTCCAAGGCATTATCCTTTCTAAACGTAAAATTCTCGCGCACCACATACGTATTCATGTTATCTTATTCTGTTCTTTCAAATTCATTACATGAGCATGTATAAGGAGATTATAGTTTGTTCATGTATAATTTTGTTCTAATGTAATTTCATAGTCGAACATACCACAAAACACTGATCGCAGTACATTATTACAGTGTTGCATTATTTACGCGTGATCTGTGCCCAGCATTGCTTTACGAGGTAAAGTGTTATCTTTTGAACCTTTCTCCTTTCGTGATCCAGGGTCACTCGTTTTTCAAATCTTCTGTTAATCGAAGAATACCTTGTGCTTTTCATCTTTAATAGTCGTCTGCATTTAAATATTCTCGAATCGTATTTAAATACTGCGATTCACGTCTATTCTAAATGCGTCCTTACGTAGTGTCTTTTCCACTCTACACTTTCTATGTATTCAAATCCCGGCTGAACCTCAAAATTTGTAGGATTTTATGAAACTTTCCGCATTTAAAAATTTTTGTTTTACAAATCTATGTAATAAAATTAGTAGTGATCTCACAAAACTGAGTTTTACCTCAGAACCAGTTATTATATCCTATATTAATACTGTACTCCATGCACTCAGCATAGTTTTTACCTTCCTGTCTTTTCGTGTTAATATTAAATCATCGTTACTTCAAACTGCAACCGAATGTCTATTATGTAAAATTTTGTTTGGTTATAGCTAAATATAAGTATTCCCTATTTATTTTAAGAGTCCGAAGTATGCCTGAATTTAATCTTGAAGTGAAACTTCTTTAGGCGCGGTAGAGCAAATTCGCTTGGATGTGACGAAAACGTGAAACGCTTACCCTTCTCCGACTACAGGAAACATGTCATACGTACTCTACGCGCATACAGTATGTATACATAGCATTTTCTCTAGCCACAGTAGTGTGCGTTAGCCTGAGTAAGACAAGAATTCAAACTTTCCTTCTCTAACTCCAACCGACATTTGAGAAAAAAGATTTTTATTTCTACCCTCTCTGTCACATACATCATAGATGTGTGTACCGTGAGGCCGAGTATGATTAGTGCTAAGCTACTCACATATTGATGCCAGATTGAAGCAGATTACAGGAAATTATGAAAGTGAATTTGGTGGTGTTGATATAATTTTAATGGGCGATTTACGTCAGTTGCCACCTGTAAGAGCGACACCAATTTATAAGCAAATGAAACGACGTATTGTGGGTCTAGCACTGTGGAGATCGCGCAAATTCCATAAGTAGAGTAAGGTTACGAAACAAACAGATGAAATGTTTTCAGCTCACTAAGATTCGAACGTCATGCCTTTAGAGGCAACAAAATTTGATTTGATCAAGTGCAGATTTGTCTCTCTGAAAGAGGCAAACAGACTTTGCCTCGATGAGATTCGGCTGTTTCTCATCAACGAATCTGTCAATCAATTCAATTGGTCCAACTTGAATTTAGTAAAAGATAAAATTGCATCAGTTGCACAAGACCAATATACTGGATACCGCAACCAGGAATAGTTCAATTGTGTACATCAAAAACTGCATAAGATGTCTACAATGAACACCGGTGGATTACCTTATAAAATAATATTAGTATTCAACAAGTTGTACATGGTAACAGCAAATATAGATGTTGCTGATGGCTTGGCAAATGGGGCTTTAAGGACATTAGTTCATATTAAGTATGACGATAATGGAGTAGTAAAACGTGTTTGGTTGGAATTCTCAGCTTTTTCAAAAATAGGTGAAAAAAGAAGAAAAAAGGCTGCTGCTTGCATTCAGGCCAATAGCTTCAGCCGAACAGTAGTGCCCACGAACATCAAGTAGTCCATTAAATAATAATAAAACTATACTTGTCCAATGTCGACATTTAACAATAGTGTCTGCCTTGGCAATCACCTTTCACAAATCTCAAGAAGGAACTTTTGGTCACATTGTATATAAATACGACAGAACAGAAACACAGCAGCTGGTATGTATTGATTTATCACGAGTTACAAACATCAGTGGACTATTTATCGTTACGAAAGACAATAATCCCATCTTTTACCATGGACATAGAGCAGCTTCGATGAATGATTTTCAAGCTGAGTTTTGTAGAATGCATCTCAATCAATTGCAGACACTGGACAAAGTTTAAATTGATTTTATGACGAGCAGAAGAGGAGTATCATTTTGTTCATTTAATTGCCAAAGTCTGCGAGCACATTTTCTCTACATGGGTAATACAGTCATAAAATGTTGCAATTTCTTACTGTTATAAGAAAACTGGTTACAGAATGAAGAGAGGCTGAACGTCCTAAATATATATATATATATAAAATATTTTACAAAATACAATCTATATCTTTATTGGCTTATAGTGAAATAAACATAATAAGACTAAAACATAAAGCTTTTGATAACATTAGATACTTGTTACAGGAAATATCAAAAGTAACTATACGCATTATTTTGGTTTAATCAACCATTTATTTGTTGCGTCAGACTTAAGAGAAACTCAATTATACTGTAGTTATGATTCTCAATTTTAAAAGTAACTGCTTATAAACGAAGCTCCATACATTTAACATATATACAAAGAAACATTAACCGTAATTGATTAAAATAAGAAATGTTCATACCTCAATTGTAGTTAATGGATTTCCGTCAAGGTACGTCCTATTGACCTTGTAAAAATGCTGAAAATCCCCACGCATGAGCGTCTCAATTTGATTGTAATCGAGCCGGAGAATATCCAAGGAGATCTGGATACCCTTAACTTCAGGCTCTTGCAACGCGTGCAGCATCTTTGTTATTCTATTGTAACGCAGATCTAGGAGCTTCATGCGTTTCAGAGACGACAATTGCGCATATGGAATATGAGTCAGTTGATTGTCGTTTAGGTAAAGATGCGTCAAATGTGCCATGCCATCCCTGAAGACTGAAAGATCGATCTCCTTGAGGCTGTTCTCGCTAAGATCCAACAACTCCAGGTAGGTAAGCCCGGCGAACGCATCGGCTGGAAGCTTGTCAATTGTGTTTCGTCCGAGGCGTAAAGTTTGAAGAGAATTTTCCAAGCCTCGCCAATTTTCCGGTGCTATACTGGATATCCTATTTCCTGTACAGCAGATTATAGTCTTTATACATACATAATTTATCCATCATGCTATCGCCACATTGAAAACGTCTACGTCATTTATATTTCTGAATGAAAATTTTGATCCTATCAATATTTGTCGTTCCTTGATGCTGTTATCGCACGTTTTAAGTCTTTGTCTATCGGCCAACTAGTTGTGACCAAATTAACCCAAGTTATCTAATTTTTATCATATTATTATTTTTGTTTCCAGCACTTATGCTTTTTTGTCCAAGTAAAAAAAAATGGTAGCTGGAGTTAAAACGAACAAAAATTGAAGTTGTGTACTAAAATTTGTTTATAATATTACTTCCATGATTTTCATACAGTAATGTACAATGTTTGTAGTCATAATCCCAATACAAAATGTTATTAATCAGAATCCATTAAAAATGTTTTGAGTATACTCGTGTTGCCAATTCTTGAATATAATAGTATCATCGTAAATGGCTCATAATTTTTTTTGTTTATGACAAATAGGGCACAATAGAAATAATAAAAACAATATCTATGAACATTAGATGATTTTCAGCATGAAGAACCTGTCTCTAAAGGTTGTACAAATATTTCTATTATGCCTTGTATATGTTAACTTCTTCTGATATAGTGCTATTATTGTATTATTTCCATTCTGTCTGTTACTGTTACTGATGTTTCATACATATACAAAGATGTTCCTTATTAAAGGACTAATGTTTTTGTTAAATGTTTTCACGAAAAGGTATAAATGATATAAGCGGTATACCGTAGTTCTGGTGGTTCGGAACCGACTTTAAACAGTATATCCTAGGACAAATAATCTTAGCAGTCGGTGCCGAAAAATGAATTAAAAAAAAAAGAGAGGTATATATGTGACTGAGTACTAAATGTAATATAGAAATTTTTATCTGGCGGCAGTGTTCATAAGAAATATTTGATAAACTAATTCTAAAATTGTATACACAGTAACAATACATATAACCAGAACGCCTTTTTCCAAATACTGCTAACAAAAAAAGAACAATAATGAATAAAAGTTAAACCAGTATTTATGATCGGTGAAAGTTCTTCCTTGACATATTTTTGTTCGAGGCAGAGGATTGACGGGTACTTTAAATATAATAAATTTATTATCATTGAGAAAACATTAATACAACAAAACAAACGCGACATGGCGACAAAAAGCTAATAAAGTGAGCATCGTCGACTACGTGGCAACGGAAAATAAACAGTAGTGGTAACAGCTGACATAAGAACTGTCAATTTCTTATCTTCCAAATCGCCTTGATGAGAATTACATTCCTTTCATATGTCAGGAATATCAATATTTACAAATCCAATGGATTTAAGAAGATTATAATATCTCTGTCTATTTAAAACCTTTATTAAGGACATCAGCTGACATCTCGGTTTTTGATAGGTATTTAACACAGACTTCTTCGCTTTGTACTTCATCATGGATGAAAGGGTGTCTTGTGTTTTGTCCGCTCATGATGGATTGCATTCGCTAAATATAGTGGCAATATTTGTTTCACCAACATTTTCTATGAAAAATTGTCAAGGATATATTGTCATTCTTTCTGCCTCAGACATGGATGTGTATTCAGCCTCTAAACAAGACATTGTAGGAGTTCTTTTGTTTTCTCACTGATCTGCTTATTGTATCACAAACATATCTAATGATGTTCTGTAGGATTTATGTTCATCAATGCTTGCACCCCAATCATCCGAGAAAACAATTAAACACTTTTCCCTCTGTATTGAAAGTCATAGTTAAATCTCAGATTTTCGTCAGGTGAAAAGTTTTCAATAAATTGGCTTAGGGTGCTCACAACATAGACTATATCCGGTAGAGATAACAGGATACACGAGGAAACCTATTAAGTGCCTAAATGATAACTTTTCCATTTGTCTACTTTCCTTCTCAGTATTCGGCTGCATTTCTTTTGACAGTTTTCCCTGCACCCATTACCGTGCAGGCTGGCAATCTTTTGAGGGTAAGTTTCAAATTTACTATCAGTTTCAAAATTTACTATCAGTAACAAAGCTGATCTAAATCTTTAATTTCAAAATATTTCCTCAGTTCTGTTCTTAATTCAAGTACTTTTCGACATTTTCGACATACGATATAATTACCGAAGTTGCCAAGATTGGACATAACAGTTATTCAAGTAGGAATTGTCTTAAACGATATTTCTTAGCTTGTAATTAATGTTATCGTACTGTTTAACAACAGCATTGATACAAAACCTGTATAATGCGTTATAGCCACAATTTGATGAGTATAATGTTGGCTTATGTTATATTTCTTGTTATTTATATAAGCTGAAATTTTTATCTAATACATACATTTTTTAGTATTATGAAGATAATTTGTTAAGAAAGAAAATCTTTAGTATCATCGCAACAATTATCTGACACTTAAAATAGTTTTTGTTCATTACACAGAAATATTAGAAATGTAAACACAAAATATTATTCAACAATAAAATATTAGTTTCTTACATTACCACCTAATGGTTTTTAAGTTGGACCGGTGTAAATTATGGAACATTTTTTTTCTGAAGTGTAAAAATGTCATAGCGTGAAAGATATGGGAAATAAGACGAAATAAATATAAAATTAAATGTAGTGATTTTAAATGTCATTATACGGTCTTTTATACAATTTTCATAAAGTGAACAGAATTTCGTATAGGTTGAAGAATGGGAAGGCTGGAAAAATATGGCAAACTTGTTTTATGTTTTGGCAACGAATAATTACTTTGCTGTTTGATAACGATTGATATCTTTTTCAAATACATATTTAGTTGTGCTATGTTTTACATTTGCGCTTATAGAATGTCTTATAGATATCTTTCTATAAAATATGAATATACTTTATAGAACTTAAAAATCTGTGTAAAATATAAGTATATTTTTAAATAAAAGCTCTAACATAAAGTAACGAAAAATATATATGGTCTAATCTATAAATCATTAATTTCTGCACTTTTGTGGCCTAATTATTTTAAGCCATATAATGCTTTCTTTAGAAAGAAATTTGATTTCGTCACACCTCATACAGTTCTTTCGGATTTACAATTGATAACTCTTCGGAAAATTTCATCAAAATTGCCCTTTCCAAATCTTAGTTTAGGTAAGCGTGAAATCATATTGTCAGACTTTTAGTCTACATTGGACGGCAAGACTCATCAGCATCGTGACAAACGACGTTCCAGCTACACAGGAGTAAGTTTCATCGAAAACGATCTCGGATACCTGCAAAAAACTTCTGGCTATCATTCGAGCCTCCTGTCTTTTAACGTTTACATTCGTTCTGTATTTCGTTTTTAGTACCCATTTACAACTGATTGCTTTCAGGTTTGTCCACCAAAACGCACGTGCCATTTAGGATTGGACCAAAGTATTCACGTCTCATTGCGTCTTTCTATCTATTAATCATATGCTGACATCAATGCTGCACGTATTGCCTATTTGTATTCAACGTAGTTCAACGTATTCACGTATTCAACTGTTCAGACGAGTTCTTTAATGATGAAAGACTATTGCTCTTCCTCGACGAGTTCTGGATCATCGTAGTCCACATTCGCAGGTCTTTCTTCTTGGCGCTGATCTGCGGAACCAGGTGGAACAATTTTCTGTGTCTTTTCTGTTTCTCAATGTAGATATTCCCTAGAAGGCTTGGAGTTTATTATTAGTTGGAGGATTATTAGTTTTATTATAGGCTCTGCAATAGATCAAGCTTCTATATTTGCTTTTAGATCAATCTCGCTTTAGTTTTTGTCTGGATCACTTGTTATAGCAATGTGTCAATTATCTTGAATTTCCAGTTCAATTTGATTATCCGACTCGACCAAAATACCTCATTGATGGAGTCTTGGAGAGGTTGTCAG
The DNA here is from genome assembly GCA_038496175.1 of Ampulex compressa. Taxonomy (NCBI): domain Eukaryota; kingdom Metazoa; phylum Arthropoda; class Insecta; order Hymenoptera; family Ampulicidae; genus Ampulex; species Ampulex compressa. The sequence goes on along the minus strand of JBCFXI010002224.1, from coordinate 9,310 downwards.
GCAGTTGGTGGTCATTAATGAATTTTACATCACATATTCGTGCTGAAAATTTAGAAATGTGCTGGATTTGGAATTTTTCCTGTTCGCACCTTATGTGATGTTTCACATTTGACAGATAGGTTGTAGTCAAAATTGCTTCTGCCTAAAATTTTAGTACGAGTTTGGATTGTAATGGCATACGTCTAACCATGTCTAAAAGCTTACTGTTGCCTCCAATCGATTCACACCTCATTGCTGCAAAACTATCAACCCGAATCGAGTTTAGAAGTGCTAATGATTTGCATCATGATGTAGGAAATGGCTGGTGTCACTGTTTCCCTTTAATGCAAATTTCACATTTTGGAAACTTCACATCATTTTTGCATTTAAGTAGTAAAATGGTATTGGTAAAAATAGGGTTTATTAAAAAGATTAAAATATATACAAAGACTATTGAAACTATTCTTGACAAATGAGTGTTGAAGTATAGTATAGAACTGGTTGTCGTACTTCTTCATAAATGGTTACGTCGTACTTCTTTACTCTCCATCAAATTCTCTAACACACACTCTACTCGTAAAGCTCAACAACAAAAAACAACAACTCTCAAACTCGACTGCTAGATTGTTTACATTTGACTGTTCTCGCAGTTACCTAGGCAGTGCCCCACTCACGCACTTTTCCATACACAGGAATACACACACTTTTATATGTCGAGAACCTGAGACATTCGAAATTTCTATGCGCCTGGTATACATTATCTTATCTCTTTTTTACTGCCTTGAAAAGTTTTGGCACATGATTCTGCACATCCTTCCTTTCTTCCAGTTTATGATAAATCAGCTCCTCGAGGATTATCACTTTTCGCAACGGGTTTTCTACTCTATAGATATATTTCAATGTGTTTTACATTTCAAACGAAATATTACATACACTTATATCGTTTGGCTGGCCGCAATGCATGGTAAATATAATATTTGACATTGTCATCTCATCCGCATCCGTTCAGCTCTCTCTGTCTCGTCGGTAGGTCTCTTTCTTATTACTGACATGTATCCCTGCTTCGTTTTCCACGAGTCGGGCTTTGGGGTTTCTATGTATGATAACTGTTTTTCGAAAGCTCCGAAATTTTCAGTTGTTTGACCCTTTTTTATCAATTTTTGTCACTGAAACTACTTGAAAGTGTCTTACAGGCATAATGGATGCATTTGGGGGCATTCCGTGCATACGCGTTTCTTTAACGCGGCCTTAAATTCGATTTTTGCGTACTAAATTGCGGTTTTTACACTTCACTAGATATCCACGTGCTTGAGCCCATAATCTGTTAATGGCAGAGGATTGGCAAGTTTGTTATTGTTAAGAAAACGTGGTTACAAGAAGGTAAACACGTTACGGCGATGGAAGGCTAGTAACAAAGTTCATATCGTCAACCACTTGGCGACGAAAAATAAGCCAGAATAGCATTATTTTACGTAAGAAATGATCATCTTTGATTTTTCTGACAATTCTAAATAACCACGATCGTTATTTTTATATAAATATGTATATTATAATTTTTGAGGTTCCAAAAAGAAGTGTTCCTGTACCTTTTTTATATGAGTTTTCCAAGTTAACTTACTTTCATAATTAATGGTTACAGTAGCGTATCCAAACTCAACAATTCTGATATTGTAAGTAACGACGTTGATAAACTTAATCGCAAAGAGTTTATAAATTTGCGAAAAAAAACAGTCGCAATAAATTGTATGTGACAAATATGTATATCGAAAAAGCGAAGCATGGACAGAGATAATTTGTAAAAATTGTCGCAGTAATAAAAGCAGATTGAGAAATAGCAAAAGTGATAATAGAAAAAAAAACTTTAAAGGATTATATATAAAGAATGGTAAGCCGAAATTCGAGAAAATTGGTAGTTTGTCAAAGAAATATCCTGGCTATTTCGATACGCGGATTAGCTCACTCCGGCATAGTACGTCACGATACCTCGCGACTACGCTCCTCCGGCTACTCTCTCAGTCTTTCATAACTGTCGCCATGAACTATTTCGTTGAAACTCATTCTTTACTAAATACAAGGTTTTTTTACATTGAACCGGCATTTATTATTTTTGCGGCATTCACGCACAACAGTATACGTACAATAATGTTTGTAGAAAAGTACATCAATTTTTTAGGAATGAATAATCACTAACTGTAACTGCGCTATTGATAAATCTGACAAAAATACATCAGTATTGTTGAATAAAAATCACTGCTGCAAATTCAGATGAATTTTGGATTCTGCTTTCAAATACTTAATTAAAACTAAATAATTACAAGGTTGGTAGCGGCTTTACCACAAACACAAGAGAAAAAAATGGTGAAAACTGTGACAGCACGTCATAGAAAAATTAAGACACGTAACGTAATTTCAGATAAGATATCGGATATAGTGCATTTAAAGGAATCAAACAAACCATAAAGTGTAACATAATAGGACCAAACAGAATGTATGAAATGAAGTATAAATATCCGATACCAAAATTAGAATGACGAAATATACAACTTGCAATATAGATTAGGTGAGAATGTTTACGATGCTTATGAATTAATTATATGACGCGATCTCAGTGAAGGAGAAATTCAAGTACAACATTTATAATATACAAAGTATCGCAGTATATGTAGCCAATATTTTATAGCGGACTTCAGTATATCAAGATAATAGAAAAAAAAATACGTTTTAAAACATTATAACTATACAACCTTGCTTTTCAATAATAGCAAATTTCGTTATAAACAAACTGTAGTGACTTAAGAAAGCAAGTTTTGGTGCTTTTAAACATACTGAAATAGTAAACTTTTTCCAAACGCAAAATAACGTATTTAAAGCAAATAAAAATAGAAAAACAAAACTTTCATAGATAAGGGTATGAATACACTAGTTTCGTTTTAGAACTCACATTCTTTTTAAATTGTTAAATATAAAATGAGTATTTAATATTTTGTATGCATATCATTACCATCAATTGTAGCGTGTAATTGATATGGCATGCCACAAGTTATTTCCTAGTTTTCGGAAAAATTTTCATCCACTTGTTGCTTAATTTTATTTTTCTAATTTATAAATCTAATATATACCAGAGAGTTCATATTGGATTAACGACCGGTGATTGGGGTCGTACCAGAAGCTGTTTTGTCTGAAAAGAGAATTGAAATGTTTTTTGTATGCCAAATTTCATTGAACTTTTTCGTAAATTGTTTCGCAATATATCAATATACAAGGTGGTCCACAAGTTTAAGGATGACCATAAATTGTATGTCTGCCGAAAAAAAATCACATGTCCAATAATCAAAGATTCCAAAAATGAGCAAAACAAGAATCTTCCGCAGTCATCCTAACATATTTCAAACTTTCCAAATATATTTTTATTGTATATACAAACTCGGATAAATAAATATTCTATTTTTATATGCTTAGGTGATGTTGAATGTACGTTTTTAAATTTATTCATTAATAGAGCTGCATTAATGCAGCTGCAATTAAATACAATAGTTTGCAGTATACAAATGTAATTTCTCAAAACAAATAAATGTTTTTAAACATTCGAGTGAAAGCATCCATTAGCAAGTTGAAAAGCTATAAATATATTTGGATATTTAATGAATAAGAGGACGATTTGTTTTAAACACTGCACCGTTTGAATGTTTTATAGGTATTATAGAAATTGGCTTGCTATTACAAAATTGACCTACTATTCCAATTCGATAATAAATATTTGATCAAAACATGTGATTGACTAATGATACATTTACTTCGTAACTAACAGTTTTATTAGTTTAAGTAACTTATAAACATCTATAAATGTCAAAAAAGTGCTGATTTTATTCATCAGAAATTTAATCGCAGTACGTTGTTAAAGCTCTGTTGGCAAAAAGTATGTATATGCTGAAGCTGATCATGAAGCGTAATTATGGACAGGTATCAAGGGAGAAAATAAAATATGTCATGTTTGCAGAAAAAGCCTTCCTCCATTCTCGAGATATACACGGCATCCCATGCAACTGAAACAGGTTGTAGCTCCTAAATAGTTGGGAATAGAAGATGTTACAACTAATGGTAAATAGTATCGGCCGGTGCATAACATGCAACTAATTGTATGCACTTTTGTACATCGACGTATCAAAAAAATCAAACTACATTTTTTTTTTAAATGAAAACCCAAGTTTTTGATTGCACTAATTGATGCAGTTTCTTGTGTTCCATATAAAAGTAATAGTACTCAATACGTAGATACGTTATATTCCATTATAATGTTTGTAAACATGAAGCGTCTGCTAACATTAAGATTTTTATCAGTAACTATTCACTACCCGTGTTGCGATTGTTTGTTGATCCAGTGTTTCGAAATCATGGTATTTACGAATAGTGAAGTACGTTGAACGTCAAATTAAATCCTGTCACGTGCATCATCCTTACGCCTATGCGAAAAGGAAAATCGAGATATGAAACAAATAGCGTTTATCGGAATTAAATATCCGTAATTTGATGTCCTTAACATCATCGTAACTGTAGCAGGGAAATGGGAGAAGTTCCTAGAGCTTCCAATGATCTCAGAATAAACAGAAACCGAGCACGTGTCTGATAGTGGCACGTGCAAGATTGGGTCCTGCTATCGAATTTTTCGTTATGAAAGGGTAAGATTTGATGGATATATATACCGGTGCCTCTCGCCGCGACTATGATTATTACGATTTGATTATTTAGTGTATTTTCTCCTTTGTAGCGACACGGTTATTTTCAATCTCCCTGGGCTTGAAAACTTAACTAGTAAGATTCAATTATAATTATGTGTAACGGTCTTAATCGAGTTTTTCTCCATCGAGTCAAACGACAGTAAGATATTTCTGAACAAACTGAGGCGCACTCGTCTACGTATCGAAAGTCCTAAAATATCTGAAATTTGCAACCCACACCTTTGTTTTCCAATCGGAATTAGTCTGAGAATTCAAGGTGCACTCGTCTGCGCATTGAAAAGCCCGACGAAGTTCACGATTCATCCTGATCTAAAATCATTTTCGAAGAACTTGAGACGCACTCGCTTGCGTATCAGTGAAACCGAGAGGATTGTATCAGTTTAATGACTAGACGTATTAGGCAAAAAGTTCACAGTGGACGGGAACTCGAATGTACATTATTTCATTGTGAGTTATAGAATTCAATTAAAGTTTTTATTCTGAAAGGTTTTATTGACGTGCTTCCTCAACCTCAAAAACTCGCCCAAAATCATTAATCAATTTGCTTTATCCCTGGAGAGTGTAGCGTAGACACGCTTGATCCGAAACTATAAAATCTCTCAACTCAGAACATAATAAAGATCGGTAAAAACGATAGTTCGTGACAATCTACATGTGTCCGTAAGAGATCTGGTTATAAAATGTGGAATTGCTAAATCCTCGATTCAACGCATTCTGAGAAAATAGGTATTTTATCCCTATCAGCTTTCCACTGAAAATATTACGGCCTGTGTGTAAAGTTCGAAGAATTAACTGTTGCCGATTATTTTTAAGGTGTTTCAGGAAAATGAAAATTTCGTACCGGGTGTATAAGCTTAATTCTGCTGGTTGCTCGTAGACGGCATTAGTGAGCTACCGCGACACGCCATACTTGTTTTGTTTTATGCGTTTGACATCGGGCGTTAATCAATGCGCATGGTCAACAATTTTATACCACAACATACATTTTTCCTTTGATAATCATGCCTAGTTTTTTTAGGGCTAGATCGCGAACAAACAACAGTCTCTTGATGCAAGAACTAGTATAATGTACGAACAATAGATACAGACGTTGTGTCACTTCTTTACAACGCACATGGTAGCTGCTGATCACTCTTTTTACACAGCCCTGCTGCATAGTTGCGGATCTTCGACACACTGCAATTTACCGTCGTCGAATATCAATAAAAACAATGTTCCACCGTTTTTTGCCAGAAAAAAAGCATATGCGGGAAGCTCCGCTTCTTGTGCTTCAATTTGAAGAAATCGGTTGCCGTATCGTGGAGGCCTATGGTGACTTCAGAAAGGTTCAGGACCATCCACCGCAGGCTCTTTTGGATAACCGCGATACTCAATCGCAAAAAATGCTTGCTGTGCAATTGGGTGTTACTCAACCAGTCATTTCCATGCGTCTCCCTGTCATGGGAAAGCTTCAAAAGATTGGAAAATGGGTGCCGCATAAATCAAACGATGGACAGATGGAGCGACGCCAAAACACATGCGAAATCTTGCTCGCCAGACAAAAAATAAAATCGTTCCTGCATAGAATTCTAACCGGCGATGAAAAGTGGATTTATGTCGAAAATCCTAAATGCAAGAAATCGTGGCTTGATCTCGGCCAACCATCAACATCTTCCCCAAGAGCAAATCGCTTCGGACGGAAGACAATGCTGTGCGTTTAGTGGGATCAGCAGGCTATCGTCTAATATGAGTTATCGAAACCTGGTGAAATTGTCAATGCCCACTGTTACCACCAAAAACCGATCAAATTGTACCGTGCTCTGCGTGAAAAAAGTCGAAATATCGACAAAGACATGAGCTGATTTCTCTCCACGACAACGCATCAGCGTACGCGTCAATGATGGTTCGAAACTTCTTGGAGACTTTCAACTGGGAGATGCTTCCACATGCTGCTTATTCACCAAACCTGGCCCCTTCGGACTATCACCTGTTTTCGTCAAAGGGTCATGCGCTCGTTGAACAGCACTTCGATTCTTGCGAAGATGGCTTGATGAGTGGTTTGCTTCGAAAGATTAGGAATTTTTTTGGCGTAGTATCCACAAATTTCCCGAGAGATAGGAAAAATGTGTAGCCAGCGAGAGAAAGTATTTTGAACAAATTTGTTTTTTGCTGTCTATGAAAAAAAAGTCTACTTTTCTGACTAAAAACAGCGGATTTAAGGTTATACACCTGGTACTTCAAATTTTCTGGACAGACAAGACGACATTTACAAACAATGGGAGATTTAATCGACATAATGAATATACAAGATCCATTGAAAACTTACGCCACAGGAAAAACACTGAGAATAAAGTACAGTACAGCGTGAATGTTTGGAGTGAATTTTTTAACAAATGTATTATTAGTCTATATTTTTTTAACGGAACATTAACCGGTTAAATGTATCTACACCTTCTGAAATCCAACCTACCAGTTCTCTTACACAATATAGAGATTTATCTAAGTAAACGATAAAACGTTAGCTATTTTCAACAAGACGGTGCTCCAGCACGCAATTTACAGATAGCTGACACACGTTTAAATAAAACTTATGTAGCGAAATGGTTTGGTACGCGTAAGCCAATTTTATGGCCAACGCAAGCATTGGATCTCACCTGCCTCGACTTGTTTTTATGGTGATCTTTAAGAGATAGAGTGCATTCGCACCCCATTACTAATCTTGGCGGGCTTTAACTACACATTCATAAAGGAATATCAAAACTACGAAAAGGGACATTAGGAATGTGTTACAGAACGTCAAAAAGTGGGAAAATGCTTAGAATGCAATGGAAAATTGTTCAAAAACTTGTAACGTAGGTACCCTAGAACACTTGCCAAGAGACCGAAATAATTCAGAAAACTTTTGGCTACGAAAACTTTCTAACAAATAAGTTCGGGGCATAACTATATTAGTACTTTTATGTGCAGCACACGAAACCGCACGGACTAATGCAGTCAAAAATGTAGGTTTGCATTTAAAAAAAAAATGCGGTTGCATTTTTCTAATCGTTGCATCGATGCACAAAAGTGCATAAAATTAGTTGCATATTATGCACTGTCTGATACCATTTAACTTTTACTTATAACATCTATTCCTGACCATTTGAAGGTACAGCTTGTTCCAATTGCGTTGGACACTGTATATAATAAAATTCTGTGCATAACTTTTAATTCCTTGCATTCTTTAAGGTGCTAAAAAAAATTAAATGTAAAAAAAAAACAAAAAATTTTGTTTATGAAAATGTAAGATACTTTTATTAAAATAATATAAACATAGTAAGATTTAAATAAGAAACTGAAGAAAAATTTCGGCATGTCAGTACGCTTTTGCAATAAAAGTCAAAGGAAAAATAGTATATTTCTTCTTTTTCTAATCCTGTATTTATTATATTACTATAAGTTAATCCCTTTTTTTTATTTTAACGTGAAAGAAGAAAAATTATCTGTAACAAAAAAATTACCTCAACAACAAAAACGTATAATTTGTATTAACGGCTAAACGACTTGTAGATAAATAATATATTTCCTGTTTCTCTGAACCTGCAACCATTACCAAATATAAATCTCTATGAGTCATCAGTTTGTTTACCTCAGCACAATGCTTGTTAAATACCTGTTAAATTAGATCATTTAGTAAATGTCTGAATGATATAAAGACAAATATATTATCTCTATTTTCTCCAAAAGCGTGATTACTGAAACAGTATAAGTTATACATGCATTCTTTTTAATGCAGGAAGGACAATCTGAAAGAAAATAAATACCTGTTAAATCGAGAAGACGTAATTTCTGCAAATGCCTGAATGACTTGCTCGGTACTCTAACGAGACGATTGTAGGGTAATTCGAGCTCCCATAACGATCTCTCAAGCCCTAAGAATGCCTCGTCCGGGATGTCGGCCAGCGGATTATGTTTGATCTGCAGCTTGTAGAGCCCTGAAGCAAATAATGACGAGCATGTCTCCATTTACATACGTAAGACTAGTCGTCAAGTATCGGTTTTTAGTGATGTAAGCAATGATGTAAAGTGTCATTCGCAATATACACTCCATGGCCTTTCGACTTTCCACGTCGACAATAGGAGAACACGCGATGCTCAAAATAATTTCAGGATTTTGGGGTTCCATATCAGAAGTCTTTAAGTCATGTTTGACAATTCTGTCCTTACTTAAGTGTTGGAGAAAAACACGCCAATTTTGTATATTTTTCACATTCCCATTATAAATACTTCTCTTTTCCTGCTTGCTCATTTCCACAGGAAAAGTGTTAATACCAATATTTTTATTAACAGAAAACAAGGGCTTATAATGAAGATGCGAAAAATATGCATATCCATGTTACAGTTATTTTGATAGAAAGGATATTAAATAGAATTGCGAAAGAATATAATTGGGTAATCACATAGAAATCAATAATTATATTCATTAAGCCTTATCAAAAATTCACACACACACACACGCCGGCGCGCGCGCGCGCACGCACGCACACAACAGTTGTAGTAGTAATCATTAAAATATATTAATTTTGAATGTATTAAAGGCCAGTTATTATTCTTTTCCAATTAGCAAATATATATAT